>LBNU01029164.1:9047-19629 GCA_014162995.1 Artemisia annua
CTTCCAAAGATTATGGTCAATGTTGGTAATCCAGTTCTGCATCTGCATTGCCCAAAGTTCATACTCTTCTTTCTTAAGGTAAGGAAATTTTGCATTGCTGTTTGAGAGAGTGAGGTGATGTAGGGATGTTGTGTTTTGATTGTGTGTTGTATCTGACTCAGCATCAGATCCAGACATTATGTAAAGTTGTGTTGTTGAGGAGTTGTTTAAAGAATTGATTTTCTTAGTATCAAAGAGACTCTCCCGAGGCTCTGATACCACTTGTTGAATCTATTTAACCTTGATAGATCTTGTAGCTCTCGTTGATCATTAGCAGTGTCTATGTAATCACAAACACTCTAATAGAGAATCTCCAAAGCTTGTACTCTAATGCGGAAAACAAATACAAGCATAAACAATAAATACTAAGAACACTTAATCCTCTATGGATTATATATTGAAAACTTGTAAACTCGTTCGTCACATCAAACATAAACTTGTGTTCCTTTTATAGACAAGGAACCCTAACCTAAACCGTTTTTCAAGAAACGTATCTTCTATAAACTTTAAATAATATGCATTATCTTTTCCTAATATAACTCATGCATATCCTAACTACATTACATAATACGCGGTTTTACTAAGTCTGCAGAAACTAAACATGCTGAACTATGTCTTCAGCAGTAATACTTCATCAGCAGAATCTAGTCTTCAGCAGATTCCCTTCAGCAGTAACCATCAGTGGAATTCACACTCAGCAGAATTCCCAACAAATGGTGTGTTATTAATTGTATTGGATGGGTGATTATCGATGTTAGGCTTAAGAAAACTGGCAGACTTCTGGTTGGTAACATGCTTGAACGTCTTAAGAAACATGAACCAAGGTGTACTAAGGTTATTTGATTGTATTTAATGCATGAGCGAATTCTAGTGATCCCATGTTAGGAGCTTCTTAGTCGGCTCGACATAGGAGTGAAGTAGGAGCTCATAGAGTTAGGGGAAGTCCGTACACACCCCTACGAATGGTATTAAGGAATACAATCCGTCATTCACGCAATTAATACACACTAATCAATTGGTAAAAGATAGTTAGGGAGTAAGGAAATCTAAGTAAACACACTTCTCTCCATATTAGTTTTCACAAACATTTACTTTCATTTTATTTTATTTTATTTGTATTAGTAGTTATTTGGGTTAGTTGACTAGCAACTAATTCCGCCCACTCCTTCAAACCCGAGATTTTTACTTGCTTTCCTAAAAATAATAAAATACAAAAAGAATCTTCCCTCACCCCTAGACCTATTAGAGTAGCTTTTCAATCCTAACGACACTATTCCCGCAGAGAACGATCAACCCCCCGGTACTTGCCACTACACTATACTACATCGGTCAGGTACACTGCCTGGTGGGGATTGCAAGCTTTTCAAGATCCCTTGAGAAGTAAAACCCTAGTGCGTGGTCGCAATCCCGCGCATCAGCTTGTGTGTGTACCGGTAGTAATTAGATTCTAGAACTTGTGTTAGTGACCATCCCAAATCCACAAGTGAGACTACATTTGTGTAGTTAGATTTACTACATGATAAGAGGCATTAGGATAACCCTTGTTTTACACCCGTATTATAATTACATTGACTTCATTGGTCAAGTAATTCTCTCACACCCTTAGCGTTGTACTCATTTTTAGTACACGATACCCCTAGAACACCCCTCCGAGCCTATCTTTTCGTTTCTAACTTTAAGCATTTTACTTAAAGGAAGAATTTGTTTACAATCCACCCAAATGTACACCCAAATCGCCTTAGCCTACCTTGTATGCACTCATCTTTAGTGCATTATTGTGACAACATTTGTTTAAACCCTTAGTTAATTGTCTAATTGATTACATGGTTGCTAAGTTGAGTCATATCTTGTACATATTGTTTTGGGACGATTGGGACTCATAGGTAAAGTACTAATGTAATGGAGTAATGGGGAAGAACATCAATTATTACCCCTATATGTGCATTAATATTTCAAAGTACTCCAAGTTTTTCAATTATCTTAATTCGAGTCATTAGAATAGTTAATTGTAAAGTATGTAAAAGTTCAAGTGTAAGGGGAGAACCGAGGCCCCTATATTATTTTGGATGGTAGGGTAAGAGTGTATGAAAATAAAATGGAAAAAAGAAAAGTAGAAAAAACATACGGACTACCATCCCGTTTCATTTTATCTTTATTTATGTTTTTGTTATTTTTCTTATTAGCTTAAGTCGAGTCGAGTCTTGGCTTAGCAACGCCACTTTGTGCATGTATTTGATCAAGATAATTAACTCGCCACCACTAAAAATACCCTTTATTCCAACAAAACCGTGTTTATCATATCCCTACACCTAACCTTACAACCCTTGAAAAAGCCCTCTTTGATAGTTTATCTTAGGTGCTTACGCCTAGTGGAGGAGGTTTTTGATCCTTTCCCAAGCCTATGGTAATCTATTTGCTATGACAGGTAGTGAGTGATATTTCTTCCATTTCCATTTAGTTATATACGTTTATAACACCCGAGAGATGAGAGTATCCAAACACTATTTGTGAGGTGCTAGTGTATGATTTCCGTGCTTGCTATGACTAGGGTGGAATAACTATTTGTTGTAATTACTTTTATATTAGTGTTAAATGACCCCTAGCTCATATTTTGATTGGAATAAAAGCGCATTTGTTTGAGGACAAGCAAATCTCAAGCGAATCGAAACAAACCACCATTACGTCACCATGGTGATTTAACAAAAAAGAAAGAGAGAGTGAATGTTTGTGTGTTTATTTAACTTATAAAGTAAAGAGTAGATTACACCGTTCGTTCATGTGGTATATGCGGATTTCACGTTTAGTCCCTTGATGAGGCGAAAAGTGTTACGCTTTTAGGGGGTCATTTAAGCCCTAATCCGTAATTATTTGATCAAATATTGCCTTAAATCGTTCCTTTTGTCATTTTAGGTACTTTGGAAAGGAAATATGGAAAAGGAAGCATTTTGGACGTTTTTGGAGCATAAAAGTGAAGAAAACGACAAAGTCTCAAAACCAAGCTGAAAACAGTACCTGACGGCGTCACTCTTTACGAGGTGACGGCGTCACGCTTTGACAAAGAGGTGGATGATTTTTACACTAGACGCCCCAGAAAGATTTTGGAAGAATTACACGTGACGGCGTCACGTGTAAATGGGAGTAGGCCGTCACGTTATAGCTTAAAGGGAGACGGCCCAGAGACATTTAAAGGGGGACGGCGTCAAGAATAGATCTGAGTAATCCGAGAGAGTTTTGGCGGCGAGGTGACGGCGTCACACTCTAAAACGTGACGCCGTCAGATTGTAAAATCTATATATATTCTTCTAATTTTCATTCATTAGGTGTGCAACTTTTGGGAGAACTTTAGGGATAAACCCTAGTTCGTAGAATACTGTATTTTCAGGGGTTTTTCACCCTTGAAACCTTGATGTTCAATTAAAGATAAGTCTCCTTCCAAATCAATCAATATGTCTATGTGTTGTTTGATTATATCTTATGCTTGTCTTTACTTTAACATGCTAGGCTAGGTTTTTCTTGTGTTTGCTTAGATCTAATGAAACCTAGCTATTGATTACATGTTGTTGGTTTGTTTGTGATTGTTGTGGGTGGGTGAAGTCGATGTTAGGCTTAAGAAAACTGGCTAACCTCCTATACGGTAACTTGCTTGAACGTCTTAAGAAACATGAATCGGATGTGTACTACAATTATATGGTTGTATTTAATGCATAAGCGAATTCTAGTGATCCCATGTTAGGAGCTTTAAGTCGGCTCGACATAGGAGTGAAGTAGGAGCTTATAGAGTTAGGGAAGATCGTACACGACCCTACGAATGGTTTAAAGGAATACAACCCATCATCCACACAATTACAACAAACCAATTAACCGGTAAAAGATAGCTAGAGAGTAAGGAAATCTAAGTAAACACATTTTTCTCTCATATAAGTTTCACAACCACTTACTTTTTCTTGTTATTTTATTTTATTTGCAAAAGTAGTTATTTGGGTTAGTTGACTAGCAACTAATTCCGCCCACTCTTCCAAAACCCGAGATTTTTACTTGCTTTCATAAAAATACAAAAAGAATCATCCCTCAACCCTTAGACCTAATTAGAGTAGCTTTTCAAGCCTAACGACACTATTCCCCGAGAGAACGATCAATCCCCCGGTACTTGTCAATTCACTATACTACATCGGTCAGGTACACTGCCTGATGGGGGTTGTAAGCTTCTCAAGATCCCTTGAGAGGTAAAACCTAAGTGCAAAGGTTGCAAAACCCACGCATCATCCCTACTCCCTACTATGAAGAAATTATTGGAGACCTCCCGAAAGTATGATATTTTAGTCGCTGCTGATACAAAAAACTAACGGTCGTTAAATAAGTCTGCTAAAAAGTACATGTGCAAAACATGTCAGGGTACAATATAACTCTTTTCCTTTCATAGCCTCCCCAACACTCTCATCCTCACCTTATAAAATCATTTCTTCAACCTCCCTACTATGAAAAAAACAACATATATAACAAAACATTATAACAAGTGTCGTTTACCTAAAGTGAAATTAATTGGTCTTCGAAACAGAGTTGGAGATTAAGACAAAGATGATAAAATTGGTTGAGCGGAAATTATGGTGTGACTATTGACGTTTTTCTAATAGCCACACCATAATAGAATTAGAAATTACGTGAATCTTATGTTTTTCGTTCTCTACATGACAAATGTAATTATAGTGCCACTTTACATTTTTTCACTTCAAATTCACTTTTGAAACGATAAGTCATGTATCTAAATAAATAGATAAGCATTTAATTCAAGTCAACGTATCTCAAATGTGTGATGTTAGTTATTTCTCATTCTTCTTATTTTAAGTTTTTTTCTCATTAGATCTTTACACTAAAAATCACAGCTAAGTGGTTGTTTAGAGTTTCATTTGAACTCATTGTTTGATTTTGCTTCCGATGATCCGATCAATTGGGCCCAAATAATAATTTACATAATAGTTGCAACAAATAACACTATCAAATGGGGAATTAAATGAATAAGGAGGTGTTTATTTCTACTTAATGAGTGGGCCAAATTTCTTGTTTCATCTTAATGGAGAGGTACACTAACGGTATATTTGGCGCGGAGCGATGTGAAGCTTTTGGGGCAATGAGTGATGAGCAATGAGCATATTGAATTTTTAGTGATCATTTGACAAAAGAGCGGTGAACCCCTAAATTTTAGGAAAGCTAATTTTCCAATGCTTTTTTAGGAAGCAATGAGTGGTGAGTTGTGGCTACTGCTCACTCCTAATTTTAACAAACACATCTTAAAATCTCTCTCTCTCAATTCAATGGTTCATATAGTAATATTTTCAAAGCATTTAATTTGGTAAACAAAACCTTAAGTATCTTTCTTTTAACTTCATCAAATTGACTTTTACTCTCATCTTTAATTCTTAATAGCAAATAATAAAAAAAATAAAACAGTAAAATTGAAAGATATATACTGAATTTGGAAGTATGCATTGTTTGGTTTAGGATTATTAAAAGGGATAGGTTTACAAGTTATACCCTTTTTTGTTTTACGGTTTTCCATTTTTTTTTATCTCTTAAAATTTTATTTTTATTTTTATAATTTTGTTTATATTATAAAATTGAGAAACGGAAAGTGCGAAAAAATATAATAAAGTTTAATAAGTAAAAAAGTATTTAACTGACAAAAACTACAGAACAAAAACTGATAAAAAAAACTCAGTTGCACTTTTTGTGAGCCTGGGGTCTTTAGAGCACTCGGTGTGATCACTTTGTGCTTGAGTGAAAGCTTAAAGCAGGTGGGTTAAACCCCACGTTACCATACCCCCATCTTGCGTTAAAGAGCTGCGTTAGCCTCCACGTTAAGCAGCTAACGCTGCGTGAAGGCGAGTTGGAATTAAAAAATAAATAAATAAATAAATAAATAAATAAATAAATAAATAAATAAATAAATAAAAAAACACTTTATCCCTACCAAGGTTTAACTAGCCGTTGGATTTTAAAAAAAATTTACAACTTTGGCCCTCCATCGACAGCTAGTTGGAATTAAAAAATAAAAAAATCAAAAAATCAAAACCTTTTTCCACCACTATAAATAACCAATTAACACATAATTTTTTTCACACTTCCACAACTCAAATTTATATACTTCCTTTCTCTAAAAAAAATACCTTGTTCATTAACAATTGATCCGAATCAAAGTAACGTCAAACCTAACAACTGGTCCGATGTAGATGCTGAAACTGACTTATACTTTATGCTGGCCGTGTACGAATATCAGCAACAGTTGGAACAAGCAGCAACTCAACCTCGCTTGTCCCGTAACCACATCTATCTTGAACGTGAGCTTGTCGAAGAACGCTTGCTGAATGACTATTTCAATTACGGTTGTAAGTATCCGCACCGGAATTTTTGCAGAAGATTTCGTATGAGCCGGAAACTATTTCTAGAAATAGTTAAAGGTATTCAATCTTATACTTCCTATCCTCTTCCAAGTCATTTTGCATTCTTTGCGCAAGCACCCGATTGTACGGGTCGAATGAGTATAAGTGTTCTTATGAAGTGTACATCTGCCATACGCCAATTGGCATACGGCAACACAGCCGATGCGTTTGACGAATATTTGCAAAATGGTGAGCATATTTCACGTGATTGTCTTGATAATTTTAACAAGTGTGTTATTGATTTGTTTATGCCAGAGTATTTAAGAAAACCAACATAGGCCGACATTCAAAGTATTTATGAAAGACATGAGGCGTGGCATGGTTTTCCGGGAACGCTTGGTAGTATTGATTGCATGCATTGGGAGTGGAAAAATAATCCGGTGGGTTGGCAAGGGCAATATGGTAAGGGTGATAAAAAATACCCAACAATAATGCTTGAAGCTGTTGCTTCGCAAGATTTATGGATTTGGCATACATTTTTCGGGGTGGCGGGGGCGAATAACGATATTAATGTTTTAGATAACTCTCCGTTATTCAACGACATTCTTAATAACGTCACCCCTGTAGCACCATATATGGTAAATGGAACCATGTATGAA
Source organism: Artemisia annua (assembly GCA_014162995.1). Classification (NCBI taxonomy): domain Eukaryota; kingdom Viridiplantae; phylum Streptophyta; class Magnoliopsida; order Asterales; family Asteraceae; genus Artemisia; species Artemisia annua. Next base: position 16,120 of record LBNU01029164.1, read on the forward strand.
AAGGGATATTACTTAGCTGACGGAATTTACCCATAGTGGGCAAATTTCGTCAAATCATTCTCGGCAATAACTTATGATAAACATGGTTATTTTAAAAGGAAACAAGAAAGTGCACGAAAGGATATCGAACGTGCTTTTGGTATGCTTCAAGGACGTTGGGGTATACTACAACAACCAGCACGTCAAATGGAAGTTGTCAGATGATTTTAAAAAATCAAAAGTTTGCAATACGTGAGTATGCCGAAATGTGGGTGGATCCGTCACCACGTATGAGGCAAGAAAGGTGAGTCGAAAGATGTGATACCCAACGTCGAAAGGCAAAAGAAACGCGACAGAGAAACGCATACTCGACTACAACTAGACCTTATGGAGCATGTTTGGCAAAAACATCTTCAACGACAAGAAGAAGAAGAAGATTTCGAAGACAATGAATAAGTATTTGTAATTCGTATGTTTTTAAATTTCCTATATTTCGTATTTTTTTTGACGTAATTTTTTTTTTAGATTTCGTATTGTAATGTTTAAGATTTAATGTTACGAGTAATTCAGACCCGTGCGTTGCACACTGGCTCTATCTAATTGGTCATAGTGTAATGTGCAATAATTTTTTTCGTTATTAGACTTTTGTAAGTATGGCCTTAGTTGATCGGTAAATTTTATATTTAAACTTTTTATGACATATTAGTAGTTATTCATAAAGTTTATATTTTGTATTTATTCTCAAGATTGTAATATTATATTTAAACTTTTTATGACATATTAGTAGTTATTTATAAAGTTTAGATTTTATATTTATTCTCAAAATTGTAACATCCCTATATTTTGATATAAAACTAATATGTAATCTTCGGTACATATTTTCGTCATTATATATCTAAGTTGTGATTGTATCACACCTTTTCTAAGCATGACACACATTTAAAATAGTTTATTGACATGTAAGCTTCGGCACTTATTTTCATCATTATATATCTAAATTGTGATGGTATCACATATTTTCTAAGCATGACACACATTTAAAATAGTTTATTGACAATAAGTTCATAAGTTGTGATGTTACCACAACTTTTGTTGGTCAATAAGTTCCTAAGTTGTGATGTTACCACAACTTTTGTTAGCATGGCATGAAAAATGTTGGTGCCTTTATTTCTGACAGTTTTAATTGAGGTCGAGTCAAAAACTATGTTTGCCACTAATTTTCATCATAAATAACTTGGGCTGCCTTAGGACCCGTGCGAAAATGATTGTGTAAATTGTCGGGTTGTTAGTATGATGGTGAGGCCCAAATATACAACAATGGTTTATTGACGTTAAAAGAGTATATGTGAAAAGACTTTTTTCAAGATGTTACATTGAAAAGAGTCTCTTCACATGTAATTTTTTAATATGTATAAGTTACATAATTATTTTAAATATGAAGCAATGACATTAATGTTGGAGACCTTTTATATTCATCCCCGTGCGATGCACACATGTTTGGAATGCCTCAGGACCCATGCAATGCACACATATTGGATCTAATTGTTTTTTTGGTAATGTTTGGGACTAATTTTTGGTTCATGTTTGAAACTCTCATTTTTTGTGAAAGACGGACTTCGTTGTTCAAATAAATGACATTATTAAAAGCGAACTATAAAACAAATTTCATTTTTAACAAAACTATAAAAACATAAAACATTAAAGTAATTAGTATATTCAAGAGTATAAATTATAACTCGTATAATAAAAAATCAGATCCAATAATCCAAGTCCGAATCATAAACCCGCTCCAATCAATCAATAGACCCCACATTTAACTAAACATAATTTTCTTCTCCTTTATATACTTCTTCGATTTAGAAGATTCTCATTGTTAAGATGATAGTGTGAAGATATTTTTATTATATTTTTATTATATACTACCCCATTTTCAATATGTAACATCGACAAAATTTACACAGTCATATCAAACATCAAAGTAACTCAATATTCCAAGACTTTTAATTAAGAAAGTGACATTAACACACCGCAAGACAAAAAACTACATTAAGAGCAAAAATATTAAAATGCACCAACAAAGTGTAGTAATAATTATTGACTAAAAATTGAATGCTCGTCACATTATTTTCAATAAACTTACTTGCTAACGAATCAATAGTATTAACCCATTTATCGGTATTACATGAAGTAAAATATTGCATGTTTAATTTGTAACGTACTATATTTATTAATATGAATGCTAAGTATTCATTTCACCGGTGGCCATGGCGTTGTTCTTGTTGTTGTTGTCTTTGTCGTTGTTGTTCATTGGCCTTTTGCATGTTTTGTTCTTGATACAATTTTTGTGACTTCTCGATCTCTTTCTTTAATGCTTCTTGACACGCTACAAAAAATAATTAGATATAGTTGATCGTTAGTAACTTAAATACAGTTAATCAATATATGGCATTTTCGATCAAATTGAAAATGTTCGTGCATGTTCCACTTAATTGATAAGACAACTAGTGAAAATGTTCAAATTGAAAATGTTCGTGCATGTTCCTTTTCTCTTTTCGATCAAATTTAAAAATCTTGTTTAAAAATCTTTTTTCCTTTAAAATACAATATATTTTAAAATACAATATATATTTTAAAAATACAATAGTTTTACGTCTTCTTCAATTTATAAAACTTGGTTTCAAAATATTGATTCGGGTCTTATTGAATTGTTTGTTTGAAAAGCCTTTGATTAGAGTTAAGTATAAAAACAACTATATGATCTTATATGTGTGTCCTTTTAGGTTTATTATAAAAACTATGTTTAAGAAAACTTAGGTGTCGTTTGTTTTTTCAGAGCTTTTACCTCTTCATCTGCAAACCATGTCTGCAGAAGAAGAGGTACATATAAGCTCTTCATCTGTAAAAAGAAGACTGTTTGTTTTTTTTTTGTGCTATTGAAGTACTTCTTTCCTAAACTATTTTTTGTGCTATTGAAGTACTTTTTTTTTCTTTTCCTTTTTCTTTTTCACACGTTTTTTTTATGTTTTTGTCCGCTTGTTACCGTTTTGGTACATTTTCGACCGGTTTTTTACATTTCGTATGTTTTTTACGTTTTTGTCCGTTTTTTAAGCTTTCATCCGTTATTTACGTTTTCGTCTGTTTTTTTATGTTTTCGTCTGTTTTTTTATGTTTTCGTCTGTTTTGTTACGTATTCGTCCATTTTTACGTTTTCAACCGTTATTTTACGGTTTTATCTGTTTTTTTAAGGTTTTCATCATTTTTTTTACATTTTCGTTCGTTTTTTACGTTTTCGTCTGTTTTTTTTTATGTTTTCGCGCATAAGGAAATAGACTCAAACGTAAAAAAAATATAAAAAAATAATAAATAATAAAAAAGACTAAAACGTAAAAAAAAAGACGAAAATGTAATAAAACGGTCGCAAACGCTAAAAACAGACGAAAACGTAAAAAACAAACGAAAAAGTAAAAAAAACAGTTGAAAACGTAAAAAAACAGACAAAAACAGATGAAAACGCAAAAGAAAGACGAAAAC
>LBNU01029165.1:1168-17530 GCA_014162995.1 Artemisia annua
GTATGCAAAAAAAAAAAAAAAAAAAAAAAAAAAAAAAAAAAAAAAAAAAAAAAAAAAAAAAAAAAAAAAGAAAAAAGTAGAAAAAGAAAAGAGAAAAAACATACGGACTGCCATCCCATTTCCTTTTATGTTGATTTTATGTTTTTGTTAGTTTTCATTAGCTTAAGTCGAGTCGAGTCTTGGCTTAGCAACGCCAAATTGTACATGTAATTTACTAAGATGATTAACTCGCCACCAGTAAAGATTGCCTTTATCCAACAAAACCGTGTTTATCATATCCCTACACCTAACATTTTAACCCTTTGAAAGACCTCTTTGATAGTTTATCCTAGGTGCTTACGCCAAAGTGGTGGAGGTTTTTGATCCTTTCCCAAGCTTATGGTAATCTATGTGCTATGACAGATAGTGAGTGATATTTTTCCATTTCCATTTGTGATATATACTTTTATAACACCCGAGAGATGTAAGTATCCAAACACAATTTGTGAGGTGCTAGTGTATAATTTCCGTGCTTATTTTGATTGAAGTGGAACGATCATTTGTTGTAATTACTTTTATATTAGTGTTAAATGACCCCTAGCTTGTATTTTGATTAGAATAAAAGCGCATTTGCTTGAGGACAAGCAAATCTCAAGTGTAAGGGTATTTGATGAGGCAAAAAGTGTTACGCTTTTAGGGGGTCATTTAATCCCTAATCCGTAATTATTTGATCAAATATTGCCTTAAATCGTTCCTTTTGTTATTTTAGGTACTTTGGAGAAGAAATCTGAAAAAGGAAGCATTTTGGACGTTTTTGGAGCATAAAAGTGAAGAAAATGACAAAGTCTCAAAATATGCTGTAAATAGTACCTGACGGCGTCACGCTTTACAAGGTGACGGCGTCATGTGGTGACAAAGAGGTGGGTATGAAGTTTACATGAGACGCGCCAGAAAGATTTTGGGATTTAAAGCGTGATGGCGTCACCCTTTGTGATGCCTAGGCCGTCACGTGTTGGAGCAAAAGGAGACGGCCAATAAACTTTTATAAGGTGACGACGTCAAAAGTTGATCTGAGTAATCTGAGAGTTGTTTTGGCGGCGAGGTGACGGCGTCAGGGGCTACAATGTGACGCCGTCAAGATGTAAAATCTATATATAGTTTTCTATTTTTCATTCATTAGAGAGAGAACTTTTGGGAGAACATTGGGATAAACCCTAGGTCGAGTTTTACAGTATTTTCAAGGGTTTTTCACCCTTGTTTCATCCATGCTTAATTAAAGATAAGTCTTCCATTAATCAATCAATATTTCTATGTGTTGTTTGATTCTATCTTATGCTTGTCTTTACATTAACATGCTAGGCTAGGTTTTTCTTGTCTTTGCTTAGATGTAATGAAACCTAGCTATTGATTATTGGTTGATGGTTGGTTATTAATTGTTGTGGATGNAGTATTTTCAAGGGTTTTTTTCCCTTGTTTCATCCATGCTTAATTAAAGATAAGTCTTCCATTAATCAATCAATATTTCTATGTGTTGTTTGATTCTATCTTATGCTTGTCTTTACATTAACATGCTAGGCTAGGTTTTTCTTGTCTTTGCTTAGATGTAATGAAACCTAGCTATTGATTATTGGTTGATGGTTGGTTATTAATTGTTGTGGATGAATGATTTCAATGTTAGGCTTAAGAAAACTGGCTAACTTTGTATTGGTAACTTGCTTGAACGTCTTAGGAAACATGAATCGGATGTGTACTACGATTTAATTGGTTGTGTTTAATGCATAAGAGAATATTAATGAGGCCATGATAGGATACTAAACGTGTCGTCATAGGAAGAGATAGGATCTTATAGAGTTGGGGAAGGACGTACATGCCCCCACGAATGGTATTAAGGGATACAAACCGTCATCCACGCAATTGTAATAAACTAATCAACCAATAAAAGATAGCTAGGGAGTAGTGAAACCTAAGAAACACGTTTTTCTCCATATTAGTTTTTCTCACGTTTATTTTCTTGTCATTTTATTTTTATTGCATTTGTAGTTTATTGGGTTAGTTGACTAGCAACTAATTCCGCCTACTCCTTCCAAAACCGAGATTTTACTTGCTTTCAAAAAAATATAAAAATACAAAAAGAATCATCCCTCACCCTTAGACCTAAGTAGAGTAGTCTTCAATCCTAATGAACACTATTCCCCAAGTAAAACGATCAATCCCCCGGTACTTGCCACTACACTATACTACATTGGTCAGGTACACTGCCTGGTGGGGATTGCAAGCTTCTCAAGATCCCTTGAGAGGTAAAACCTTTTACGTAGACTGCAATCCACGCATCAGCAACCAAATGCATCATACTAGAAAAACATCAAGTATTTAAAAATAAAGAAAAAAGAAAAACCTAACTCACTTTCATAGGAATTACGGTTGCATTTAGCATATGCAACAAGCCTTTTAAACCACTCGGTGTCCCGAGTGGACGACTGAAGTCTCGTGAGGTTTACAGGGAACATACCCAAAAAGTTCATTTTCTACTAAAAATATACAAACTTGGTAATTTGTTTTTGAAAATGGTTTTGCTACAGTAAGAAGTTATGGCGTAACCTCATAGACTGAGTTACGCCATAGGTAATGTGACCTGACAATAATGTGTACCGGGAAATAGTTACGGCGTAACCTCAACGATGCAGTTACGCTGTAGAAAGTCTCTAAGGTAAATCTCATAAAACTCAACTTCTTTAGACTACTAAAAAGCCTCTCTAGTACTTCTCCAATATTTCTTTGTCATAGAAACATGTAATAATGGTGCACAAACATACCAAGCATAAAATCCGATAAAATTAAAACTAAAATAAAAACATAAGCATAGGGTGCCTTCCACGAAGCGCTTATTTTTGTTAGAGTCACGAGCTTGACTCCATCCATATTTGCTAAGTAAAAGGGTGTTCATCCCCTCACTTGAAATCAAGTGTGGGTGAAAATAGCACTAAACACCGTGAGGGTTTGAATTTGCTATGGGATAGGGAAATAATGAATTAGAGTCATACCTCGAAATGAATGTTATTTCCCTCTTTACCTTACCTGATTCAGTTGATGGCATTGATGATTGGCTCACTCCGTGATGCGGTTGAATAATCGGATTATGCAACACATGTGTCTCCTTGGTAGTGACCAAAATTTCGCTTCCTAATCCCTTCTCAAGCTCAACTAGAATCAGGTTAGTTACAGGTGCACCATTGTTAGGCGGTGTGATGTCCATGGCTTGTGTGGTCACGGGTTGCTCCTCATCATCCAAAGTTTCAGTAACCTCTTTCATCTTTATTGATTGATCTTCTTCCCTTACAACCTCCAATTGATTAGTGTAAGTAACCGGTGGCATGTACGGTTGCATCACCGGCTCCTGTTTGGGGTCGGCTTGCATTGGAGGTGTAAGTATTTGCCTAAGCCTTTCTAGGTCCTCGAACGTAATTTCCCAAGGATCATCCATGTCATCTTCATGACATTCCTCCTGGACTTCCTCTTTCTCCTTTGCAGTGTTGATATTGACATTATCTATATCTTGTTCACAAACACTAGTAAAAATATAAGTAAAGGGAGAAATATGAAAGTTAAGAAGGTCCTTACTTTCATGGTTTACATCCCCAAATTCTTCATTATCACACCCATTATGAATCTTCTCTCGTTTCATTCTTTGAAGGTTTTCAGTTCCAATTCTGAACAATTCATCCAACCCTCTTGCTATCATTAATTCTAAATCTTCAGGTTGAGGATCAGGTGTATATGCCGATTGATCATGCAATTGGGATTTAATACCATAAGTGTGATCCCTCACTTCATACGTCATTAGATATTGTGCAGCCATGTACAAATCGTATTCTTTTATACTCATGCTACCAATGTCCACTTTGTTCCTCTTATTGGGAAATGTAGAACCGGTATTGGTGAATGGTCACAAAGTTTGAAAGGAAGGTTCTAAAAGAGGGAATCCTGTAGCAGTTTTCCTTGATCGAATGTTCCTCAACAATCTACCATCCCTTTCGCGCTCATACTACAAATATTCATTCATCGTCATGTTATCAATATCCTGCTCTATCTCCATGATTTCCTGAAATACAAAAAGAAACAAAGAAAAGAGAAATGAAGGGAAAGGATAACTAAAAATAAAAGATCCTAAAAAGCAAATAAAAAAACTAAAACTATAAAGGCAAAACTTCAATTAAAATCCTAATTAGCTCCTCAGCAGGGGCGCCAAAAACTTGATGCAGGATTTCTGACCAGGTTTTAATATTTATATTATCTCTTCTACTTAAGGTCTACCTGATACACTAACGGGCAGTGTACCCAGTCGTGTGTAGTGTAGTATTCGGTAAAGCCGAGGTCGTCCCAAGAGCTATGAGTGCGAATCCTAATTTAAGTCTAACGTCACAAGTTTTAAAGGGGTTTTTGATTGGTTAATTATTAAATTAAAAAATGAAAATAACAAAACACGAAATTAAAATGATAAGAATTATGTAAGGAGAAATGTGCAAGCTTAGGTACTAAATTTTATTTAGCAACGATTACGTTTTCCTAATAAAGCCTTCTAATGCTTCAGGTGGGGGTAAAAGTCACTAGACTCCTATGGTCAATTTGTCTAGCCTATGTCACATAAACTCCTACTCCGGCTCAAAGGTTAAGACCTTTATATCGACAGAGATTGTGGGTAATTTATGCTAAGCCATTAAGCACCACTGAGATCTAGACATTATTCTAATGAAACCCGGACTCTCAGAACTTAGGTTCCATCTAACTTATTAAGCAAATCTATATGGAAGGTGATCCTCTAGTCAATTCGCACACAAGGGTTTCGGTAGTTCTATGGTCAATTCTTACCGATCCTCGCAACCTATTAAGCTAGGGTCCTATCGTCAACTCTCCTAGCTTACTAGATACAACCACATATCAATGAAACCCAAAACAAGAGGTTCTACGAATAAAGCTAGAAAACATGCACTTCGAAGCAATAAGGAAAGCGAGAAAACATAATCAAAGCGTAAATAATTTCATAACTAGGCTAACACCAAAGGTGTTTAGCCTCTCACGCTGCAAAGTAAACAAACAATAATGAATAAAACATAAATTGAATGAAACTAATACAAATGATGATTGCAAATGAATTTTCCCTTGAAAGATGGCTTGGAACTACTGGAAATTGCCTTGGAGTGGTGCCCTAATTGACCCCTATGAAAAGGGGGAAAAGAATACCCAAAGGTGCTGAGTTAGGGCTTTACGTCGTATATATATATATATATATATATATATATATATATATATATATATATATATATATATATATATATATATATATATATATATATATATACATACTAGACTTCAAAGCCCGCCCGATGGGCGGGCATGACTTATAAGCCCTATCGGGGATATAAGCCCGCCCGTTGGGCGGGCATGACTTATAATTATCGTTGACATATGTTTGTAAGCTGAGAAAGAATGGTGAAACCAAATCCAGAGAATCAAAAAAACCATAGTTTCTGACTTTACCCACATGTTGTAGGTGTTTCCTATACTGTCTTAACTATAGCTTTCTGATTTTATAACTATGTAATGGGTCGAAATCTCTTCCTTTACCCATATAACAGGTTAATATCATTTCATTTACTCTATTATCCCTATTCACCAAATCAAAATACACCCATGTAACAAAGATTAAGCGTATTAACCACTTATAATCAATAGACTCCACATCTACAACTATCTATAAATACACGCATAAAATTATATATATGTAATTAACCAAACTGGACTTCAAAACTTCAAGGCCAAAAATATAAAGTTACGCCATTATTGAAGAGAGGACATGAGGCATAAATTCCATTTATGTATTTGCAAACTTGTGAGAAAGTAAATAGTTATTGCTCAACACAGAACCACAAATAGCATTGTAATTATAATTTGGATGGTTTTAGTTAACGTAAAAGTATGTTTTATTGAATGCATTAAGAATGAAAAGAAATAAACGGTTAACGAATATGAGAGAAAAAAAAAAGTTTTAAAGTTGTACGCAAGAACAAAGTATCAAAGCATAGCCCGTTCGATGGGCGAGCAAGCGTTATAAATATTGCTAAAAAACTTAAGTTAACAAAAAATAAGTTATAGGTATATCCAACACTCGAATGAGTCTTTCAAACACTAAATTGTTGTTGCAATAATATTGTTTCTAGATTATAACTAACACATTAACTTTGCATAAAGAGTGAACAAAGTAAGTGTTGAACGCATAAAGAGAAGGGTACATTTTGTAATCACTTGTGCAAACACCCATTTGATTAGACAATTCAATATCACTTATGTTCACCTATGTTTGTGACAACCAGATTTGAAGCCCCAGAGAATGTAAATTGGTAAGTATTAAAATGGAAAGAGATAACAACTTATTAAACAACGACCACGCAATAGTTATTGTGAAAGAACTCCCATTCTTATCAATAAATTATATACAGCAAAACATACCATGTGAAGTCATGTTTCATAGATACTTTTTCACAAATGCTCATTAATGGGTGCCAAATAGTATGCAGTAACACATTCTTAACTTTGAAATTCATTAAAAAATACATTAACACGTACAAAGGAAATCCTTATTCTATTCTTTTTCTTATAGATGGAGCCGTAAGCCTCTAAGTTTACATGACACCTGAAACATAAAAAGGTATACTGAATAAGAACTCGATTACAGCATAATTTGAGCAAAAATCGTTAGTGGATCCTTCAACACACACCAGTATCATAATACATTAAATTATACGCTTTCGGTTACGTGTTATTTAGATTTAGTCAATAACTACTATATGCTCTCCTACAAATAGCTTATGTTCATCTTGATTTTATATAAACTATACTCGAATAGCACTAATATAGTATAAGCTCTAGATTATATGAGTAGTTCCATCTATCAGAAAAGATTCATTTTATTGAGATTTCAAACTTACAACTAATACAAAGAGAGAAAAATTGTTTGTTTTTCACAAAAGGAATCCGAATTACTATCTCAGCTGAATTTTTAAAATTTTTTATTTACTTAACTGCCATTGTCGAAATACATCAAGTTAAGGCTAATGACAGTACCTCATTAGTTATATAGTATTGTTGACACAAAGGATCAAATGATATCCAAACATCTCAGAGAAACCAACTTGCACCAACAACTATTGATAAGTGAAGCCCACAGCGGATCCACGTCTTTTGGAATTTCTAGTCTTCTATTCAGGCGCGACCTGGTAAACTTTCTCTCGTTAGTCCTTTGATGAATTGCTCAGGCTGAGAACTCTATATCCAAACAAAAAGAATTCAAATTTTCTTAATTAATTAATCAATATATCAAAGGAAAAAAATGTATCCCTTTTAAAGAAACTTACAATCTGATATATAGATTTGAATTCTGGATGAACGGTTCTTTGAAGCCACGTAGAGCATGTCCATGATCTTATACATAATACCATTAAAATAAACTGTTGCTAGATAGTTTCTTAACACCAAATAAAACCCGTATCCCTCCCTATATGACCATACACATAATCCCAAAAGGCGATATTTTTACATTCAATGGGTGTTTGGTATTACACCTAATTTCACATGTTCAAAGTATATTAACTAAATAATCTGAATTTGTTGCCTATATAAACTAAATGGGTGTATGGTATTACAGAATGGGATTATGTACTACATATAATAATTGTTAGCTTTATTACCATCATTAGCCAATTCACAAACAACAGGTGGTTGTTCATACTATGACAAAATTATCTACATGATGCTGATATACGCCTACACAACTTTAATGCCCTCTCATCAAGCGAAAGGTCAGAAAAGATCTTTACTAAGAGTCAAAGAAAATGCACATCTCAAGATAAGACGACTCAATGTATCCATAAGGCTCGAGGGTAGGGATGGTACGTGTGTTGGTCATGAGGCTTAGGTTGTTGAGTAATGGGTCAAACACACAAAATGGGAACTTTTCTGGTGGTATGGGTCAGGCTGGGTTAGGGCTGCTAATGGGGGTATTTGGATTTAATTGATAATCAAACTACTCCTATTTGAAGTTTCACTAATCTATAACGTTTAAACCGTTTCAAATAAGTCTAGGTTAGCTTATATTAATGCTTAATTATCAATAAGCATCTAATACAAAGAGTAAATGGGCAAGGGCTTGTTAGAAGGATGGGTTAAACGGGTGACAATATCTTGGTCAAAACAGGTCATAAAACATTAATTGTTAACACACTAATTACTTATTTGGCAATAATAAAAAGTTTCATAGCAAAAGTATTTTAGAGCAACGTGCAGCGAGCCATTTCAAGTTTTTAACATGTAAAAAAGTGAATGGTATAGATAAAGAGAGGGTAGTACCTTGTAGGCGTAGCTGCATGTATATTCACAGTTTCGTTCTACATGTTGATGTCTCAATGGAATTAAGATGTTAAGAGCATATTCAATATGTGTAACAAAAATAAAGTCGCTGATTAGAATCTAAGAGTAAACGTTGTAAGCACAAGAATAATATATGTATTAAAAAAAAGGAGCTAAAAGAATACCTTTGCCCTAAGGATATGCCCAAGAGGTTGGGATTCTTGACCAGCATGGGATGAAATACACATAATATAACCTTTTATCCAAACACCCCTTAATACTCTACAAACCTCCATAATAGAAGTTGCGTTTCTCGTAAGGATATACCCCGGACTCTTAATAGGAGATAACATTCTATGGGGACTTATAGGTACAGATGTAGCTAATTTAGGAGGTAATACTTCAGTTTGTCTACCGGTCGCTTTTGCAACTTCTGTAATCTATCGTCTACTGGATTCGTCGATAACACATCTAGCTTATTTCGCATTGCATAATCCCCAAAATGATGCTCAGTTTTAAAATCTGTGGTGATCCTTGGGTGAACAGAATATCTAGAAGATTGCGAGTCATGCAATGGAGTAAAACCAGGATCAGAAGTATCTAAAGCCGGCAAAGAATCCAATCCCATGAGTCTAGCAACCACCTCAGGGGCTTTGGTTACACATCCCTAATCGTTACCTATTGATGAAGCCCAATCACTTCCAGTCAAACTTGGACCGTGTAGACTCTCATGTAACTTCATCTACATAAAATTAAATCATAGATGTCAACTGTTAATTCTTGATAATACTATATTTTAAATAACTCAACTTTCAGTCAACACAGGAGTAATTAAAACATCAAGGAGTGTTTCGGTCAGCTTATGGAGCTAGCTTAACAGCTTACAAAATAATTTTTAGCTAAATAAACCACCTTTCTACCCAAAAACTAATTTTTACTCTCCATTAAAACTAAAAAACAGCAAAAAAAAAAAAGAAAAAAAAAAAGAAATATATATTGTAATATAAAATCACATAGTGTCCGACTTTAACATAAAGCTGATAGGGTCTGTAAGACCGTAATGCATTTAGTTTGCCTTTTCGACGACTTTCAACTGTTGAGCCTTTCCTCGTACCAAAATCAGGCATGACAACTTGCACACACATAATGACAGGAACCAAAGGCATTATATTCTATTGGAGGTCCTATGCAACAGATATGGTATATATGGATCAGCAAATGACATGTGATAACATAAAGTGAGAGTAACAAATTTTGAAATGCAAGGGTTCATTGCATATGACCAACCTGCACGTGGGGACGCTGTTCTGTGTGTCCCTGCAGCGCTTGTTTGTCGACGCTCCAGCTGTGGCCCACTTCTTGCATATGCAGCTGTCCTTACTGGAGGCACATGACGTTTTCTCGAGAAACCTGCATTCACAATTTGTAAATGGCTTACGATGTATGCATTCAGTACTGTATTTAGATTGCATCTATAATGGAGCGCGCCTTGATGCGCTTTAATGAAGAAAAGAAAACAACATAATAATATATACGATCTTCGATCTCACTGGTTTGAGTACCGGCAAACACTGAAACTAATTCCTTAAGAGGGTTTACCACGTTATTTTCTACTGACACGCTATGTTGCAAAAGCCTATAGTAAAATAAGGCTCAGTCATGGACATCCTGAAGCAAAATTCGGGTTTAAATGGTCTATATTATTTCAATTTCCAAGTTTCTGTGAATCCTACTATTAGTTATATGAAAGTATATATTTCAACTTGATGCATATCAGCGAGACCAGCAGCAAATGCAGAACCCAAGGCTTTTTGAGTCTCTGGTGGTCTTCTGAAGAAACATTTCATTACTTCTGTAAGAAGATGCAAACATACATGTTAAATTCAAAACTACCACTTTAAACAATGAATAGCAGTATACTTGACTTTCAAAATAAATAAACTAAATGTCTGTATTGAATATGCAAAACCAGAGATAAGCAACCATATGAGTATGACATGTTATTTACATTATTATATATATTGGGTGTACGTATCAGATATACTATCATCATTATCATATCTTCTTTTTATTAAAACTAAAGTAAAACATACTGACATATTTTGAAAATATAAAGTTCGCTAGACATAAAAGATATGATACCTCACGAGAAGTCTCATCCTCCCAGTCCTTAATCAGACCTTCCAAAGCAAAAGGAGCATCCTGCATGTCTTGAGCATACTCACCTAACATCCAAATAAGAGCAGCCTTGGCTTTTGGTTCTTGAACATTATTGCTGCTAATTTTCCCAATAAAATCAATGCAGTCATGGCTTTTGACACTTAATAAAATCAAGTCACCTGTAAAATTCCACCACATAGAAAGCTAAAAAGAAAACCTTAAATTTCAATAAAAGAATAGAAGCATGTAAATTATTTTAGTGCCTACCTCAGATCACATTAAAATTTGGTGGAGATGATAGTAGATGAACATGTGCATCTTGAAGGAGCCTGATGAATTGGTTCTATGTCAAAAATAAATGTTAGAATTACAAAAAGAATAAGTATGTGCCACATAAATGATTGATTAAACCATATTTCAAATGTAAAACTTGGAAGATAGGGTTATAAGGCTTTGATATAACTATTCCTATATCGACGCCTATAAGAGCAGTTACCGCAAAAAAAAACATGATGTTACCGTTGAGTGAGAACCTCCAAATTTGGATGGTGAGATGCAGCTGCTAAACGCAAATCCTTCAAAGAACTGATGAAAGGATAAGACCCATAAAAAAGGTCTAATGGTACAATGATGTGCATAATTTCATGAATCACCTGTTATCAACCTAAATTTACCTCTATGAAAACTCTAATTATCAACAATTTGGACCAAGTTGGTTGAACTCAGCTGACTAAACATATAAAAAATTCATTTTACCTACAATAAAAATAATGTTTGACAGCGGGCCTTACCAAGAGAGGATGTTTGGAACAACGTACTTGTCAAGTTCCATACGGACCTTTTCCAGCTTGCTCGTTTACGGCTGTTAAAGACATCCAAGCTTGATAACATTCATCAATCTTGTGCTGACATTGAGTAATAGCTCTTGTATCCTCTTCTCCTACTTTTATACCGATTGCTTTCTCTTTAGTTTCTTCTCCAATATCAAATTTTAGTTTGCGTCATTCATTAGCAATATAGCATTAATGTACTAATAAGAATAGATTTAGCATACAGTGCCATGCTGGAAAGTATTCTGAACTTTATCGCTAACAGAATCCTGACATTCTTGTATCTGACATGGAATGCTCACAACCAATATATGTTAATTAGATTTTTAGCTTAACATGCTTGACCCATTAGATTTAAATGGATGAGAATATTAATACCTGCAATTAATATGGTAGCACCCTTTAGCAAGTTCAAACATATTCCTGCACTTAATAAACTGACACCAACGAATTCACGTGGCCTGGTTTCAATAATGTCTCGTTTAAATGGTCCTATGATTCGTTGTGAACACTACTATTCGCTCATCCCGTAGCTCGACCACATCCCATCAATAAAGTTGAGTAGTCCTGATAAAATTATCTAATCCAAAAAAAATAAATTTTAATCAATGTTACTACTATCAATTGAGATTCAGCCATCCACGTAGTATAATATAAACTTTACTTAAGCATGAATCAATGTAACACCCCAACCCGACAAGGGTAAAAGTGTCACAACAATATGGTGTTACATCAGAACAAACAGAACAGATCAAAAGCAAAAGTCTTATATAAATAACCTACTCGAAATGACTATGGTCAAAATCTTCAACTCAGCTCTACTCTCAATCCCAGAAAGCTATCCCGAAAGCTATCTTGAATACCTGCCGCGGTGAAAAGAAATGCGGCTAAGCTTAAAAAGCCCAGTGAACAGATATATAACAAAATGAAATGAAATATAAATGCTGAAGTATAAGTGATATATTTTGGGGAAAACATATTTAGGCATAACGGATAATACGGAAATAAAAATGTGTAGGTTAGGTAAGGAATTCATACAGTCACCTGTATAAACAGAGTCAGAACCACAATAATACCATGAGCTCAGAAACATATCATATCATATCATAATCATATATCTTCATAAACATATAGAGGGGACACCTCTCAGATAATCAGACAATAATGAGGGGTGTCCTCATATGGGTGGAGTAGCTAGCTCCCAGAAATGTGAAGGACGTGTATTGAACACACAGCGACATTCACCAGACAAATCATATCATATCATATCAGAAACAGAAACAGATCTAGGATGCATCCATACGCCCCTACCCATTCACATGCAGACCAATCAAAGGGACGTGGCAGAACATCACTCTACTGCCCTAGAGTCATGTCAGAGGTGCATCTCTGACACGGACATAGAACCCCCATGCCTAGTGAAACTTATGTAATCAAAAGGTTCATATTTAAGGGTTCAAAACATACTTTTCATATCAGAAAGTTCAATAGCAAGGTTTTCATGTCAAAGGTTCAAAAACAGAAGGTTCATAGCAAAGGTTCAAATCAGAGGTTTCAAAACAGAAAGTTCATAACAGAGGTTGTAATCACGAAGGAAACCTTAAAAGTAAGGTCAGAATATGCGTACCATAGCAAAGCAATAAGATCAAAGGAAAGATTCACAGAAGGGAAGAGTTCACTTCTTCTTCAATATATTTATACCTGAATTAGAATGCATTTTATCATTAATAACTTTGTCTTAAATCAGATTCCTCCTTTTAGTCAACTTTCCATGTTTAGTAGTTTTCTCAAATTAGTAACTTTCTTTAATTAGAAAACTGTACATTAAATTAGGTTTAAACTTTAGATAAATCATTATTATGGAATTAGGGTTTATTTATACAATTATAATAGTTTAGGGTAAAACATGTTAACTATCAAAAGTTTAGGGTTTAATATGTCATTAATCCAAATTCAAGGTCTAAAGTGTAAAAATCTCAATTTCCATTTTTATCCAAGTTAAACCTTATATTACCAATATTAACAAATTAATCCTTCGATTTTGTAAAGTTACAAAATTAACCCTTAAGTTTATTTAATTACAATTCAAACCTTTTACTTATTTAAAGTTACAAATAAACCTTTTAATTATCAAATTTACACAATACACCCCTATACTTATTTTATACAGATTCCCCATGTATTTTTATGATTTCCAGAATCAACCTTAAAGTTTAATAATTTACAAAACACACCCTTATAGTTTAATAATCAAATCGGTTTTAAATAAAATCCATAAACCCTAACCCTACTTTCTTCCAATCATTACACATTTATTACACCATCATTAAACATCACTAATGCACCAAAAATTGTCAAAAACCCTAACCCTAGTACACACGACTTCTTTTCCTTTTTCTTTTTCCTTAATTCAAAGGATTACAAATTAAATCCAAATCTAGTTTCTAGGCTTTAAAAATTACAAAACATATTTTTCGAATGTTATATAACCTGTAAGAGACCAGAATAAAATATACACAAAGCTCACAAAAATACTTATAGGTCGATTTAGATTTTAAGTTCAATTAGGGTTTTTAGTTTCTATAAATTCATACGAGCTACAAAACATGCATGATTCAATTTTACTATTTTCTACAGGTCATATACAATATAAAGAGTGATAGAAAAATACCAAAAAGATTTTAGAACGTATGGTTTTGAGCAGAACAATTTGAACCTCTCGGCTAGCTTTAATCGACACTATTAAATCTCGAGGCTTCACACAATCGACCCAGACTTGAACCAATATTTTTTTCACCTTATTTGAACTTATAAAAGACCAGGAAAATTATTTAGGAGCTGTGGGAAATTGGTATTCGACTGAATGGGATTTTAGGGTATCGGTTTTAGGTTTAAAAGTCGATTAAAGGTTTATAAAATATATAAATTTTTTTTGATATATATAAGGATAGAAAATACCTATCTTGGCTGGAAAAATAATGTGATAAGTCCAAATTTGGATAATGTATAAGTTTCCTAATTATTTGGGATTTCTTTCTATTTTATAAATAATATATATAAAATTAATTATATATAATTCAACCCTTAATATTTTTATACAGAATTTTATTTTTTTTTCCACTTTTACAAAAGTGACATATTTTATCTAACATAATTTATTTTGATCATATGTTGCCAAATTCCAAATTTATAGGGTTTTCTTGGTATTATTTAAGTGTTAATTCAAATTTTTAAATCTTAAGAGGATTTTGGTCATTTTGCATGTTTTAAAATTTGAGGTATTACAATCAATCCGGGTAAAGTGTTACCTTAACACAAAATGGGTTTGGTCCTGTTTCAACACAGGATGTACTATAAACAAAAAAAAAACATAGCATACAATACACTACAATGACGTTTACAATGATTTCGTAAACTCGCTAATAAGAAAATTTTACCGATGGCAACGGTAACTTATTAAAGTAGCTCTTGTCGTAACCAAGATCCACCCATACATACATAAATGGGTCAAAATTAGCACCTCTATAATACCAAAAAGAGTAAATACCTTTTTAATCAAAGCAAACAGCTTTCTTGAAGAAGTTGTTGAATACGCTGTCATAGGTTAAGGCAATACCTTGCACCTCGTCAAAACTACCCTGAACCTCATCACAACCACCCTGTCATCCCTCACAAACTCCCTGCAAACTGAATTAAGACACACGGATTATTTTCCTTATACACGTAACATAAAATTAAACTCTAAATATATATTTATAAAGGAAACACCGTTTATAGCTGTAATTCTATTATACCTTATGATTCAATCACATATATTCTTTATGATAAAGAGTGGTAGCATTTAAGCATGATCGTGTAGTATGAGAATAGATTAATGAACTGCTAATTAATTTGAGCTTACCCCATTGGAGATCAAGGTCTTGTTTATCATTATCTAGAAAGAATAACCTGAAGCACAATATAAAGATCCTGAAAGCAAAGCCTTTTGTGGTGATCAAGATGCGCCTAAATCACAGAGACGAAACAGAAAAGTTAACAACCAATTCTGCCAATACTTAAGATGATAAAACACATATGTAAGATATTTATTTTACACCTAATGATTAAATAGATGCACCAAAAAACTTAAGTTGTACACCTAATGATCGTTTTGGATTATGTAAACTCTCTAACGGGTCAGATAGGTTAAATAATAATAGACATAGCAATGGTGATTGGTGCTGTGAAAAAAAAAGCACAAAAAAAAAAAAAAAAAAAAAAAAAAAAAAAAAAAAAAAAAAAAAAAAAAAAAAAAAACACAATTGAATAATAGTTTTTGTGTATACATGAAGCCCTTATAAACAACATACCTGGATACATATTACAAACAAAGAAGATGAACAACATGCGCATCAAATCAGAAAAGAAAAAAAGATCGTGCATTTGATAATGAGATGAATGAGTTATATTAGGGTTTTGGGAAGAAAAAAAATACTCCGTATAATGAATGGACGAATATTATAAACAACATTGGTGCGAAGACGAACAACCTGCATATAATCAGAAAAGGAAAAAAGATAGTATGTGTGATAATGAGAAGAATGAGTGATATTAGGGTTTTGGAGAAAAATATACTCCGTATAACGAACTGGGCTTTATTTTACATTTTGCACACGAATCTGCATATAAAAAAACACAATCGAAGACGCCTTAAAATGATTTGTGAATAATCTACAAATACACAAAATTAGGTTTTTGTGATTTTAAAGTTCACAGAGATTTGATTTAGGGTTTTGACATATAAAAATGGATAATATGGTTACGTAAGTTGTATGGATACTTATCTTTATAAGTTGTATGGTTACCTGAGGAACGGCTTTGGGTACAAACCAACGATAAATCCTGTTATATCTGATCATTAAACAAAAACTTATATCAAATTAGAATTAAAGTTAGATTATCATACCTGATAGGAAGATAAGCTACTTACTTTGTTGCATATGAGTTCCATTGG
>LBNU01029167.1:8860-30722 GCA_014162995.1 Artemisia annua
AGGCTGTGTCACTCACATAGTTTAACCATTGCATGTCTTGCTATGTGTATTTTATCCCTAATATTTTGCTCCCATTCTTTTATATATTATGTTGCACAAAGCAAACCCTTGATGTAGGAAAAGCCTTTGTAAGAATTTGATCCATGGATCCGATAGATACTAAAGTAAATAAACAAGGGGATTCGATCACCATAGGGGAGCATTGAGCTAAGGGGAGCTCGGGAGTATTTGAATACATAGCACGGAGTCTTTCAAATAGTAGTGATAGAAGACTTCACTGGGATGATGCAAGCTCGTCTTTCTGGGGAGAAAGGATAGTAGTGCAATTAGGAGGAGTAGGAAATGAATTCAAGGGAGAGCTCAAGCCAACTACCTTTTTGCTTCGACAAAAGGGGGAGAAGGGAGTGTAAACAGTTAACTCTTACATTTTACTGTGTGTTACGGTTTACATATTTGTCATCATCAAAAAGCAGGAGATTGTTAGTGCAAATATTACGATATTTAAACTAAACGGTTTCTTCGGTTTTAATAATGACAAACATGTAACTTGTAATGCATAATGTAAAATGTGCAAGTTACTTGTAAACATAAATCATCAATGCACACTTACATCAACACCTCTCGACGTCTCAAGTATGCTTCAACAAAATCATAGCTTTCCATCCCGACGTAAATCACTCAAGGTATGGATAAACAAATCTACTACTTGACAAATGATCAAGGATTATAGTTTTCTAAACTTCACATTTTTAATGTGACAAAACACTTCTTCAAAAATACATTTTACAAATTATTTTGAATTAAAAAGAAATGTTTTAATTTGAAAATAAGTTTAAAATCACCAACAACTATTTCCTCCCCCAAATTAGCTCCAAACTTCCCCAAATAAACTTTCACCACTAAAGACAAAATCTGGAGTGTTTCTGTCATGGACGGTACCACGGTACCACCAAATTTATTGGTACCATCGGGTATTTAGTGGTACCGTCCCCCCTGTAACGACTAAATTTTCTTTGCCTATAAAT
The DNA here is from genome assembly GCA_014162995.1 of Artemisia annua. Taxonomy (NCBI): domain Eukaryota; kingdom Viridiplantae; phylum Streptophyta; class Magnoliopsida; order Asterales; family Asteraceae; genus Artemisia; species Artemisia annua. Next base: position 9,886 of record LBNU01029167.1, read on the forward strand.
AGTGAACCATTTTACACTTCCAACTTGATTTTTCCAGTCACTTTTCTCTGGTTTAATCCCTTCTTAGTTAGATCACTTTCTTTGATCATTTAGAGAGTCGTAGTTTGTTTTAGAGTGATCCAATCATCTATTCAAGTGATCACCTTCATTCCTCTTCTAGTCCAAGAGAAGAACATAAAGTATCAAGAAGATACAAAGTGTTAGAGTCATTGAGTAGTGCATTTGCATTACTTGTTGTAAGCTTGTTATCTTAATATACATCAAGTAGTCATTATCTTTTGTTTAGTCTTGTGAGAGTGGATCATTGTGATCTTGTTGAGATCTTGGAGATCTCTTGTAGCTAGTGAGCTTGTGTGTTGATCAAGTGGATCAAGGGTAGATCGTGTAAGTTGTGTTCATTATGTGATTTGTGAAGATCGGGTAGATTGTGAGTAGATCGGGTAGATCGAGTGTAGATCATGTGGATCTTGAAGCTTGTGTGATTTGTGAGGATCGGGTAGATCGTGGTAGATTGGTACTAGCTAAGATTAGTACTCGACATTTAGCTTAGTGTCGGAAAATAATGTAAGCGACGTTGTATGGTTTTTTCCGCCGAGAATGGAGCTTATTGATTAGTGAAGTAATTCTCGAGTTGGGTACTCGGGGAGTGGAGTAGGGCGAAGAGGAGCTTCATGACCGAACCACTATAAATCGCCGTGTCCGGGTTTGCCTTTTCTTTACCTATCTCTTTACGTTTATTTTTGCATTTACTGCTTTATATTTATATTTGCATTGCATTTATGCTTGTGTGATTTGTTGCTTATATGATGTTGATTGTGTTTGTGTCATGGCTAGATATTGTTTGTGTTGTAGTTTACTTCATACTATTTCTAGTTGTTGTATGAACAATATTGACACTTTCCATATTATGTTAAACTTGATTGGTCATTTGATACAAAAGATTTAAGTTTTTAAATGGAAACATATTCACCCCCCCCCCCTACGGTTTCCACATATAAGACACAAGGTATCTTGGATTATGTCCACTCTGATGTGTGTGGTCCTTAAAGATAAGATCTTTAGGAAGGAATACACTATTGTGTGACCTTTGTTGATGACTTTTCTAGAAGAGTATGGGTGTACACGTTGAAGACAAAGGATGAACTGTTAGGAATGTTTATCAAGTGGAAAAAGATCATGGAAACTCAGATGTGGAAGAAGATTAAACATTTCTGAACACATAATGGCGGAGAGTATAAAAATGACCAGTTTACAAATTTTTGTGAAGACAAAGGCATCGTTAGGTACTTCACTATCTGACATACACCACGGTAGAATGAGGTGGCATAATGCATGAATCGAACCTTGCTGGAGAAATTCTTTGTATGTTATCTAATGCTGGGTTCGGCAAAGAATTTTGGGTTGAAGCTGTGACGTATGTGTGTCACCTCGTTAATCGTTTGCCATCAACTACTATTTATGGGAAANCCGTGTCCGGGTTTGCGTTTTCTTTACCTATCTCTTTACGTTTATTTTTGCATTTACCGCTTTATATTTATATTTGCATTGCATTTATGCTTGTGTGATTTGTTGCTTATATGATGTTGATTGTGTTTGTGTCATGGCTAGATATTGTTTGTGTTATAGTTTACTTCATACTATTTCTAGTTGTTGTATGAACAATATTGACACTTTCCATATTATGTTAAACTTGATTGGTCATTTGATACAAAAGATTTAAGTTTTTAAATGGAAACATATTCACCCCCCCCCCCTACGGTTTCCACATATAAGACACGGTATCTTGGATTATGTCCACTCTGATATGTGTGGTCCTTAAAGATAAGATCTTTAGGAAGGAATACACTATTGTGTGACCTTTGTTGATGACTTTTCTAGAAGAGTATGGGTGTACACGTTGAAGACAAAGGATGAACTGTTAGGAGTGTTTATCAAGTGGAAAAAGATAATGGAAACTCAGATGTGGAAGAAGATTAAACATATCTGAACACATAATGGCGGAGAGTATAAAAATGACCAGTTTACAAATTTTTGTGAAGACAAAGACATCGTTAGGTACTTCACTATCTGACATATAATGCATGAATCGAACCTTGCTGGAGAAATTCTTTGTATGTTATCTAATGCTGGGTTGGGTAAAGAATTTTGGGTTGAAGCTGTGACGTATGTGTGTCACCTCGTTAATCGTTTGCCATCAACTACTATTGATGGGAAAACACCATTGGAGAAATGGTATGGAAAATGTGCTACAGATTATGATTCCTTACATGTGTTTTGTTCCACTGCATATTATCATATGAAGGAGTTCGATCCTAGAGCAAAGAAAACATTATTCATGACGATCAACCGTGGAATCAAATGCTATCGTCTGTGATGTCTATAGACATATAAGACGATTTTTAGCATGGGTGTCACCTTTAATGAATCTACAATGTTCAAGAAGGTAAATGCTAAGCAGTTAGATGAAACTCTTAAAAAGGTTGAGTTTGAAAGAATAATAGTACAAGATGATAGAGAAACATCTAGTGATTCCTCTGTGGTAGAAGGAGATTATGAAGAAGAGGAAGTTCAAACCGAAGAACCTCCACAACAAAAACATGAATCAATTGCTACCAACAAGCCAAAAACAAAAAAAAAAAAAAAAAAAAAAAAAAAAAAAAAAAAAAAAAAAAAAAAAAAAGGCATGCTCGCTTTAAATCTTTAATGATACTGTGGAATGTGCATCCAAAACGCTTTTAATTTTACTTTCAAAATAACCATAGTTTATATATTCATATTTCATATCTCTGAATATATTAAATTCAGGGCAAAAATGACAGTATCAAAATAGATTTATTTTGCAATTAGTTGCTATAAAGTGTGTCATCTTCATTAAAAAAACAACTCACCCCTTTAAAGAATATCATATTTGTATCACAAACATACATATCTTTCTCCACAATTTTATCACCATACCTATTAGTAGATATAAGATAATGTTGATACTTTTAAGTAACATTATTTAATAATAAACTCTAACTTTAACCTTATAGTCTTTTTATAGCAAGCAGTAACCATTCTTACAAAATTATTGACAAATTTCATCTTAATGAGGTCAAATGTTCAACACTTTTCATCGGTAAAGCGATGGTTTTTGCAAAACTTTTCACCAATTTTTAAAAATCATGTTTAAAAATATATGATTTATGTTAACAATTTTGCCTCTTAAAATGATATTTGACACATGTGTTTTCTTTTAGTTTAGTATCAATTTAATTTGTGTTTATATATCGATATTCAATAAAGGGTAACTTGACATAAACTTATGCGATAAGGATTTAAATATTTCTTAAACGATATTGTTTCAAGTAAAAAAAGCTTAATTTTATATTAGAGAAAACACTAAACCAAACTTTAGTTTAAAAAACATTTTTCACCTATCTAGAATTAGATCACATGATTGCTAACTTGTTATGCATATACAACATAAACAAGTTAGTTAAATAACTCATCAAATTCACATCACATTCTTGCAAAACATACTTAATGTTAAATCAACATTTATGAACTCAAATGTACTGTTCATCACAAAATGTCATAAACACTCCCCTAAAGATTACAATAATCATAAAAATAATCTTTAAACTATTAATTCTTACTCCCTCCGTCCTTAAATAAATGTCCACGTTTGACTTTTGAAGTCTTTCTTTTTCAATTTTGACGTTAAATATTTTTGTTTGTGTTATATAATACTTGATGAAAATTATATCAATGAAAATACATTTAAAACCCAATCTATTCATATATTTTGCATCAAATATTATATATCACACACAAAAATAATTAAGGTCAAAGTTGGAAAAAATTGACTTCAAAAAGTCAAAGTGGACATTTATTTAGGGACAGAGGTAGTCTAATTTAACATCTTTTAAAATTTAAGTTTAACATTTTAACCACTAAATTCATTAATCTCTATGTTTGTACTCATTTTTTTTATTTTTTTTTTATTTTAACGTTTTCTTAAAGTTCGGTAATATTACAAATCAACCCATAAACTCGTTAAACTCAATATTTTATTTACTCATTTACATCAATTTTCTTTTCGTTGTTAACACCTTTTAACGAAAAACATATATTATTGTTAACATTTTATTTCAGTTTTAATATAAATGTTTTTCTCCCATCAAAATGCGCGAGTAAAAGTCCTCTGTTGTAAAAATCGGTCCAGGCGGCCAATTAATCCCCGTATAATCGCTGATCGCTCACTAAGCGCCTTGATTTATCATAATCGGCCTATTTAATCGCTTTGTTTAAAGATCGCTTAAAAATCGGTCAACAAACCGATTAATCGGTCAAAATCAGTCTAATCGGATTAATCAGACAAAATCGCTTAAAAATCGGTCACAAAATCGCTTAAAAATCAGTCAAAATCGCCTAAAAATCAGTCAACAAACCTATTAATTGGACAAAATCAGTCAAAGATCGCTTAAAAATGGTCAATAAATTGAGTAATATCTATGTTTGACTTTAAACTTTGAAGAATTATGTATTATGTTTCTATTTGAACAATTGAAATATTTGAACTTTGATGTATTATGCTTATCTAATACATATAATATAATATCTAAAATTACAATTTTGTGCATAAAAATTCCAATCCGATTAATCCTCAATTAATCTCTACCTAACTGATTAATCGCTAGGCCCTACCCGTCCACCTCATTAGCGCCTAGCGATTTTTACAACCTTGAGTAAAACTATCTTCTTGTAGACATTTAACCTCACTTCTTTCTATAAAAGAAGTGTCTAACTAGAAATAGCTAAAAGTACAAGGACCAAACTTTCAAAGTACAAACTCCACCTTCCACAAATAAATAAATACACACCCTTTAAAAAGATTAGGTTCACATCAATTATTCCACTCTTCTATTCTATCTATATTCACTCTACACATACATTGCGGCTAGGGTTACACCAAGAAAAAACAAAACAAGGGTTTTTCTGGGTTTTCAATTCTAAACAAACCATGATAAACACAATCTGTATTTGATATCATCATCTTTATAAAAAGATTCAATCTTTATAACACAAAAAAGGGTTTTTTTTATAAAGAAAAAAAGTTTTAAAAAAATGGCAACTGCAAACCCTTTTGATTTGCTTGGTGATGATGATAATGATGACCCATCATTGCTTGTGGAAAAGATTGCTTCTGCTCCGGTCAAGAAAGCTCCGGCCACCGGAAAAGATGCTGCTCCGGTTGGTAAGGCGGCTGCTAAGATGCCGTCTAAGCCGGTTCCTCCTACTCAGGCTGGTAGGATGTTTTTTTTTTTTTTTTTTTTTTTTTTTTTTTTTTTTTAAATTTAATTTGTGTTATTTGTAGTTATATAGAAGTGATAGGTTTATATGGACTTGATTATACTTTTGGGAGGTTAATTTTATTAAGTGATTAGTTGGTGTTATTGGTATCTAAGGTGACTTAGTTTGACTTTAGTTATAATGATTGTCGTTATTGGCCATGTGCCATCCAAGTGTATATCCGGGTTTTATGTATACACATCGAGTGACTAACAAGTTATATGACATAAATGACTTTTTAGGGTATTTTTCATCACGCAACTGGCTAGTACTTGATTTTGTAAAAACTAAAATGGATATATACTTGGATGCTCTATAATCATGTTGGTGAGTATTGATGATATTGTATGATAAAAAGCATGTGTGTAAGTTTGTGGTTCCGTAGATGTTAAAAGTTGTTCTTTTTAGCTTGATTGTACTTTTTGGGATGTGGGTTTAGAGTGATTAGTTTGTCTTCTTGATATATTATGGTTGTGACTTGATTTGACTTAAGTTATGGTTTTGATTTGTTGTGCTTATATTCATAGTGAATCAGTGGATGGAGAATGATAATTAAGATCGTTTGTAGTTAGTGATAACATAGATAGTTTGAGGGATAATGTCTCTAGAAGTCCAAAGTATTCGTCTTTTGTTATTTAGGGCTACACATTTGAAACTATCGTATTGGCCATGTGCCACTCAAGTGTATATCCGGGTCTCATTTACGGTATTACTGTCATTCATGATTCATCATATTAGTATCTTGAATTGTATAAACTAGACCGGATACATACTTGGGTGCCCTATGAAAAGATTGTGTGCAAGTATGTGGTTATGTGGAAGTTAAAGGTTAGTTGTTTTAATCTCAATTGTACTACTTTATGGGATGTGGGTTTAAAGTGATTAGTTTGTCTTGTTGATGTATGGATGTATGGTTGTGACTTGAATCTTGATTTGACTTTATTTGGTTTTGATTTGTGCTGTGGTTGTATTTATATTCTTATAGGCCATGTTCCTTTCAAGTGTATATCCGAGTTTCATTTATACAAAGCTGTTGGTAATATGTTGAATGACAGAAATGCCCTTTTAGGATATTTCTATCGTTCAACATGTAGGGCATTTCGGTCATGCAACAATGCAACATAGTACCGCTGTGTTTGTATAAACTCTACCGGATACATACTTGGGTGCCCAATAAGAAGTTTTAGTGTGTCAGAGTTCTTAATGCAAGGCGATATCTGGATAATCAGGCTGTGAATGATGATTGTGTATAGTTGTAGCTTTATTTGAGTTAGTTATGGTTTAATAACAGTTGAAGATCTTCTAAGATGAAAAGACTTGTCAGTTTGTGGTTATCTAGAAGTTAAAGATTAGATTATTTAGACTAAATTTTTTGGGATGTGAGTTTATACTTTATAGTGATTAGTTGGTCTTGTTGATATATACTTGTGACTTTAATTTGACTTTAGTTACGGTTTTGATTTGTGTTGTGGTTATATCAATAGTGATGGTGTGGAGGGGGGGGGGGGAAGATGGATGAAAAGCTTGTGTTTAATTAGTAATGGCGCCTAGATTGTAAGCCATAGGGCCTATAATCAGTTGCATGGTTTGGTGGTTCGAATTTGACTTGGCGAAATAGAAAACTCAAGTGATGTTTGTAGAACCCCAAGTACTCGACTTTTTGCATTAAGGCTACTCATCCTAAACTAGGTTATAGGTCATGTACCACTCAAGTGTATATCCCGGTCTCATTTGTACAAATCAATTTGTGAAATGTTGTATGATAGAAATGCCCTTATAGGGTATTTTCGTCATTTAACATGTTATCAGCTTGATTTGCGTAAACTATACCGGATGCATACTTGGATGTCCTATAAAGAGTTTTTATACATGGGTGCACTTAATGGAAGACATTATTTGAACCAAATTATACTTTGTGTAAAGTTTTACTTATTATTGCAACTTGAAATGGTAAGAGTCAGTTTTGAAAACCAAGGATTTGGATAAAAATTCTTCATTAAAAGAGGCAATAGTTACTTCCAGAACATATATACAAGTATATAACCACTGTAACATGGACTGTGTTGGTGAAATATTAGTGAACCTGAAAAGATCAAGAAAGTTTGAAACATCTGATGGTGGTTTTGCTTGGAGTTGTGTATATGTGCACTTGGGAGATAAGCTGGAAACAATGGTTATGCCTGTTTTTGAACTTCGAGTTTAAGTGTCATGTATTAAAGACAATCAAGTATTAGTTTTGTAACAGTGGCATTTTTTGTGATGTGTTTAATCTATATACATGGATGGGGGTAAGATTATCATTTTGATTTGCAGATTAAAACTATATAATCAATCCTCTGTTGTTTTGCTTTGAGCAGTGAGAGAAGCCAGAAATGAAGGTGGGCGAGGACGTGGTCGCGGGTATGGCCGTGGGCGTGGTAGTGGTGGATTCAATAGAGATTCGACCAACAACGAGGGTTCATTTGGTAACCGTGGATACTCTGGTGGTAATGAGGAGTCTGATGGTAGATCTTTTGAGAGGCGTGGTGGTTATGGTGGTCCTCGTGGTGATTTCCGTGGTGGTGATCGCGGTGGTGATCGCCGTGTTTCTTTTTCCAATGGAGATGGTGAGGATGGAGAACGTCAACGTCGACCATATGAACGTCGCAGTGGGACAGGCAGAGGGTAAAAGTTCTACCATGATTTTATATGTTTTACGTGCTCCTTATTTTGATATAGCTTTGTAGAGATGCGATTGTGGCCCAGTTACATCAAAATGGGTCGGCCTAGGTTATATTCTTTTTCTTCATTCGGACGGATGTGTGAAATAAGAAACCTGAGCTAACTGTAAAGTGATCATAGGGATCACGGTTCTTAATTTGCCCACACTTCATTTTCTGCATAATCTCCTAGATCACTTATTGAGAAAAGTCGATCACTAATTTAGTTGTATGGTGTCTTAATAAAATATGTTAGTTTTGAAAAGGACACAAATTGTGTTTGCGGGTCAAGTTACTTGTTTTGGCCTGTTACCCAACATGTTAAACTCATTTGAAAGCTTGTATTACATTGAAACATACTGATATATTATATTGATTAATCATATCTAGCATACTAGTTTATATTTCAGTGGGTTCTAATCCAACCTTTCCTGATGACCAGTTTCTAGAATTACCAGACTGACTTTTACTTGGAATTTCCAAACACAGCCTCTAGACCTTCCATTTTGTAAACTGTATATCTTCACTTTGGCGGATTTGTTTCATGTAATAATGTAATATTTTAATCACTCTTTGTTATATGTTTTAGGAGTGAATTCAAACGTGAGGGAGCCGGTCGTGGGAACTGGGGAAATCAGGCTGATGAAATCAACCAGTACTATTTTCTCTACTTGTCATATAGTCTTCATGGTCTAGTATTTTTCTTGTGCAAGTAACTCTACAAAGTTTACGTCGCAGGGAGATTCAGGAAGCAGCTGTTGAAGGAGAGAAAACTGTGGCTTCTGATAAGCCCGTTGCTGAGGAAGAGGCGGCCGATGGAAAGAAAGAGAATGCTGCTACTGAACGTGTGAAGGAGCCTGAGAATAAGGTAGATTGTTATTATCCTTAGAGTTTATTTTAAATTTTTTTTCTTTTGTTTGGCTAAATCACAAATAAAGGGCTCAACTTCAGCCTATTGAAAGTGCTAGTAGGTTAATTTGATATACTTATAATGCGTCATTTGCATATAACACGGATTTACCTATTTATCTGCTCCGGTAAAGTCATTTTACTTTCTTTTGTAACTCCTAGTCAATGAAAGATGACTTTTGTCCTGTTTGGGTCTTTTTGTAACCAAAATACCCTTGGTGAACCAACTTATAAAAATGATGTGTTTTATATAGAAGTGTTATAATTACATCTAGTGTAAATTATTTATTATAAGAATGCTTAAGGTTACGGGTTACTGAATGACTCGGTGGGGACACAAACTATCTTTTAATGACTCGGATGTAAGAAAAAAGTTCAATGATTAGAGTGAGAACTGAAATTTTGTTGCTGTTCGTTTGCAAAAGAAAAACAAACAATTTATAAATTACGGGTGAAATGTTTATCAGTTTGTGTCAAGATTAAAACGGTTAAAATAGTCCAAAACATATTCGAGTGTTACATCCTTGATCCTTCCAAGTTACCTTGATAAAAAAGGGTTGGTCCCTGATTCCTTATAGTTTTCCTAACCATACCTAATACTTTAATAGTAGTTTGGATTAAAAATGGGTTCTTAGCGTTTTGTGATTATTTATAATGCAGGAGATGACTCTTGAAGAATATCAAAAAGTTTTGGAGGATAAGAGGAAGGCTCTGGAAGCACTCAAGACTGAAGAAAGGAAAGTGGAAGTTGACAAAGAGCTTGCATCCATGCAACCACTTTCCAACAAGAAAAGCAATGATGAAATCTTTGCCAAACTGGTAATAATGACTTTTCATCCCTTGCACATCTATTTTGTTTGACGGTTTCTTCACATGTTACCTTCCATAAGCTCTTATGTGACTGATTTGGATTTATCGTTCAGGGTTCTGATAAGGATAAACGCAAAGAGATTGCTGAGAAAGAAGAGCGAGCTAAGAAGGTAATCCTTTATTATTTTGCATTTTATGTATGGATAATTATGTTATCATCTTTCTCCACTACCACATGCTAGTAGCTGTTTAAACTGAAATCTTAGTGTTAGAACAAACTACTTTGAGCTTTAGAAAGTATCCAATGCTAATTCGTCTACATAAATAAGAACCTAGATTTGGTGTATACCAACTTAATTTGTAGTGTAAGACAAGTAATAGCAGTAGTTTGTCGCGTGACCTTCTACCTTTCAGATTCTAAAATGTTGTTTTAATCAAGCATATAGTTGTTTTATACTACGTTAAGAGCAAAAAGATATTTTTTTCAATTTCATTATTAGGATTACTCCAAAACTATGTCTTTCTAAATTTTTTTATATGTTTAATTGAACAATTATCTGCTAATAAAAGTGCTTAGCGACACAACTAGGCAGCCAGTTAAGCGATCTAACTAATTGAATGGGTTCATTAAAAGTGTTGGCTGCTCAAGCAGCCCTTCGCCTTTTGTTGGTTGTCCTATTTTGATTTTGAATTTCGACATCAGCATAGGTTTGGAGAAAAATCATTAGTTGCATTAAGAGTCAAGAGACACATTAGATATTATGAAGACAAACAAATTGGTATTAAAACTTTAGAACAGATTATACTTGGATTTTTGTGACATTTGAAGTCAAATCACAACTAATGGAAAAGGGTAGGAATAATCTATATCTTTTCTTATAAAGTTCTGAATTTGCTTCCGGATAAAAAAAACCTTTGATATTATATCATCTTAAAGGCACATACTGCATCAAATGACCGTTTTCATCAAATTGTGTTACATGACTTGGTTGTTCTTAATAGAATTTTAATAATTTTTGTAGCTTCTATGTTTTTTATGCTGATTGGTCCGTTTTGTCACAGTCACTGAGCATCAACGAATTCTTGAAACCTGCCGATGGTGAAAGGCGTTACACCTCAGGTGGTCGTGGCCGTGACCGTGGCCCTAGAGGAGGTGGAGGTGGTGGAGGCGGTGGAGGCGGTGGCCGTTTTAACCAAGGTGGTTCGTCAAACTATGCACCCGAAGCTCCAAAAATTGAAGACCCAAGTCACTTCCCCACTCTAGGTGGTAAATGAGATACTTGCCTTCGATCCCGTCATCGTCATGCTCAAAAAAGTACCACTAAAAATGGCGGGAATACACCAAGAATAATGGAAGTTTTTATGCTTTCATGTATCGGAAAATGGGTTCCCTAAACTTCATCCCTGTGTCTTAACATGTAAATTTCTTGTGTTTCCCATATGCTCGTCGTACTACTTTTGCTTTGTTAGAATGAATTGCAATGTGTCTTTTTTTATGCAACAATTTTAGAGATATTTGGGCATGTGGAGACCAATTAATTTGTGGTTTGAGACACTCTTTACTCAGTTTTGTTTTGAAATAGAAGGATGACAATTTTTACTCCTCTCAACTTGCAATCTTGCGTTTAGTTCCTGCGGTTTAGTACAGTTTGTTCTTGCTGGTCTGACAAGTATGAGTGTGATTATTGATATGCAAGATATGTTATTTATTTAAAATACCGATGACTACCTTCATCCTTAAACCTGCAATTTTACCACATTTTTCTTTCCATACACTTAGAAAATCTTATCATGCTTTACCAAATTATTCTTCCCATCTATCAATCTTCTTCCTATGATTTACTTTTGTAATAAAAATTTAACGATCTTCTTAAAAAAATTGAGTTCTAGCTAAAAAAAATTTAAATACGTGTAAGTTATGCTTTGTGAATTGTCTAAAGTGATATCTCTGCAAATTGTGTATTGATCTTTTTATTTTTATTTATTTATTTTTAGCTTTATGTATACAATACGATCTTATGGGAGATAAGTGTAGTCTTCTCATATAAAAAAAATCACTATGTCAAGTTAAGTCAAGTTACACTTCAGTCACAAAATGCAAATTTCCCATAACAAACTCGAGTTTCCGAATTAGAATGTCACTTGATATTAATTAGAAACAAATTTATGTTAGGTAATAATCATGTTCATTCAATGGCTTTTAACAACTGCCACCAGCCCACCATGATGACACAAGTTAGAAAAAATCACAATGCTAAATCATCTTACAATATCTTTCAACCTACATGATTGTTACACTTTAAGACAGGATATTTCACACTTTGAAAAAATTGACAAACTTTGTGGTTAAGGTATGTAATGGACACCTCGGTCTCTCTATAAACTCTCACAGACACAACCACTTAAGCGGCTAATCAACTTAAACTGTTCCATCAATCCATCTCAATAGCTAAAGCTAACTAGTATAAAATTCAAATGAATAAAACCAATTTACATGTTTCATCATTAGTTTTAAAAACTTGACCATCCGAAATAACATCGGTTTTCCTTTTTTTATGGGTACCGGTTTGTATTAGTTGGCTAACTATGAACTACTGAGTATTGCACTATATGTTGCGCTGCTCTCATTCTTGGAGACCACTTAAGAATTTACATGAAATTTTGCAGCTTATTCGCATTTTAAGATGGCATTGCCGTATTGGTCTGCTCTAGGCATGGTGAACATTTTCAAAACCTGTATGGAATTAAGCACATAATTGATAACACCATAACATACTAACACGAAACACAAATATGAAAGATGTCAGCTTTAATCAATGTTTAAACAAAGTGCCTTCGGGTTTGCTTCATTCNCATACACTTAGAAAATCTTATCATGCTTTACCAAATTATTCTTCCCATCTATCAATCTTCTTCCTATGATTTACTTTTGCAATAAAAATTTAACGATCTTCTTAAAAAAATTGAGTTCTAGCTAAAAAAATTTTAAATACGTGTAAGTTATGCTTTGTGAATTGTCTAAAGTGATATCTCTGCAAATTGTGTATTGATCTTTTTATTTTTATTTATTTATTTTTAGCTTTATGTATACAATACGATCTTATGGGAGATAAGTGTAGTCTTCTCATATAAAAAAAATCACTATGTCAAGTTAAGTCAAGTTACACTTCAGTCACAAAATGCAAATTTCCCATAATAAACTCGAGTTTCCGAATTAGAATGTCACTTGATATTAATTAGAAACAAATTTATGTTAGGTAATAATCATGTTCATTCAATGGCTTTTAACAACTGCCACCAGCCCACCATGATGACACAAGTTAGAAAAAATCACAATGCTAAATCATCTTACAATATCTTTCAACCTACATGATTGTTACACTTTAAGACAGGATATTTCACACTTTGAAAAAATTGACAAACTTTGTGGTTAAGGTATGTAATGGACACCTCGGTCTCTCTATAAACTCTCACAGACACAACCACTTAAGCGGCTAATCAACTTAAACTGTTCCATCAATCCATCTCAATAGCTAAAGCTAACTAGTATAAAATTCAAATGAATAAAACCAATTTACATGTTTCATCATTAGTTTTAAAAACTTGACCATCCGAAATAACATCGGTTTTCCTTTTTTTATGGGTACCGGTTTGTATTAGTTGGCTAACTATGAACTACTGAGTATTGCACTATATGTTGCGCTGCTCTCATTCTTGGAGACCACTTAAGAATTTACATGAAATTTTGCAGCTTATTCGCATTTTAAGATGGCATTGCCGTATTGGTCTGCTCTAGGCATGGTGAACATTTTCAAAACCTGTATGGAATTAAGCACATAATTGATAACACCATAACATACTAACACGAAACACAAATATGAAAGATGTCAGCTTTAATCAATGTTTAAACAAAGTGCCTTCGGGTTTGCTTCATTTTAGATACCATATTTAGTACTCCCAAAGTTTTCATTAGATCTCGAGAGGGAATAATTGTTAGCCCGAGGATAAACATTTCACTTATTCAATAAACCAAAATGACATATTTATATCTCATCGAATAGACACAGTATCTTACAGCTGAATATACCAAATTATTATTATTATTATTATTTTATTATTTTATTTTTTTATTTTTTTATTTTTTTTTGGGGACATTCTACCACTCCATTTGACATATTTGGTATTAATAGATGACTATTGTTATGTTAAGTTCATTGGTGTTGTTAATAAAAGACATATGTGTGTATATTACAGAATAAATGTACCTTGAGATGCAATACTACATGGTATCTGTTTACTGTTTGACTTCCAAAGTCAAACCTTTTGTCTGTCTAAATCAATAGTTATATCATACGAAACTTGGTTAAGGAAGCTAAGATTAAGATGCGAACGATAAATGGTCCTATATTTGGAAGAGGAAAAGTGACATTAATCTTCTGTTTTGAATTATAAGTGATTATAACAGTATAACTACTGTCAATTGTTGCTACATAATTAAATATAGGTGACTTAATATGTTCCAATATTTATCTTTATACACAATCTAGGATTTACATTGAGGTGGAAGGCAAATGAGCAACAAGCTGCGCCGCTAACCCATTTTGGATTGCAAACTAATTCTTTTGAAAACAACATAGCAACTTCAAATTCATGCCGTGTTGTATCTTGTACGTCTCAACTTCTGTTTCAGTTACTTCAAACTTCAACAACCAAATGAATGTGTTTTTATATCTCAATTCTTAAAAGGGAATGACTATGATTTGTAAACATGGTTTTCAGATAATTTATATCCCATTTATTACATCCTCTTTGACATTTCATTATAACAAACAATTCATCAAACTATTTAGTATCTGATATCCAGCTTAAACTTCTGCAAAGTTATTAGAGAAAGAAAGATTATAACAAATGCAAGACGATAGTATAGTATCCACGAACAATTCTATTAAGTTTCAACGAGAATACTGAGTACAAATTCTTTATAAACCAACAACTCTGCATATCATATGCGCCATAAAGAATGATTGCTATCACTAATTAAATGCTACTTAGTACCTCACCATCAATGTCTGCTCCTTAAACTCATTTGGAAAGGCCTAATCTTACTGGAATTCTGACTTCGTTTAATCTAGCATCTGCGGCCCTATCTAACCAAGGAGAGAAACCATAACTCGCTCTATCAGAAGATATCCACAACTCATCATCATTACCTTCAGCGTCACTACCTTCCTCATCACTACCTTCATAACCACTACCATCATCATCAGAGAACGACGTATAAGAGGTAATGGAATTTATGTCCAAAATGTCTTGTGATTCGTCAAACTCATTGACATCATCATCAACAAACTCTTTTACATACGGATGATCTAATAACATATCAGCAGATAATCTACGCCCGACCTTCTTACACAAACAACCCTTCAAGAAACTCTGAGCTTCATCCGATAAACTACTGGAACTAATAACCGACTCAATTTCATTCTCATAACCAACACGTCTCAAAACCTCATTCTTACCCAAATCTTTATACGCAAGCCAAAGTTGTTTACCAGTCAACATCTCAAACACAATACACCCAAACGCCCAAATATCAGCAGGACGTTTTTGAACACCACTAATCACAGCTTCTGGTGAGAAATACAACGGGTTACTTCTCCAATAACGACCCGGATCCTTCTTCTTAACCTGCTTCACCCTTTTCGCTAATCCCAAATCACCAATCTTAGCAATAAAACCATCCTTATTCTTCTTATTAGCCACAAGCAATACATTCTCAGGTTTTAAATCACAATGAACATACCCTCGTTTATGCACATGACTCAACCCTTTAAGAATCGATCTAGCATAACGTTTAACATCCACTTCCAACAACCCTTTACTACCCGAATCCTTTATAACATCAGCTAGGGTTCCACCAGAAGCAAACTCAAATAACAAATTATAAACCATTTGATTCTTCTCAAGAGTAATCTCCTCCCCAAAACACTTGATCACATTCGCAGACCCTCGCATATTATCCATAACCTCCTTTTCCTTTTGAATAGAACCAGAAACAGACACTTCTGCTGATTTAACAGCCATAATGGACGGATATGCACTATATATGGATTGCGCATTCTTATTAGCAATGAAAACAGAACCATAACTAGCTTTACCAACGACTGAACGTCTAATCCATGGAGCATTAGCCCCATTATCTTGTTGTTTACTTCTTTTCGCTTCGTCAACGTTTTCTTTACTAGTAAGGCTTCGTTTCTTCATACTCGACTCGTTCAAGTTCAACAACATTGCAAATAGGTGATAATACTTACAGGTTTTTGGTAACTTGGGGTTTGAGGAATGAAAAGTGAAGAGATGAAAAAAGGGTTAGGGTTTGAAAGATTGTAATATCTGAAGAATGATGGGAGTTTATATAGAAAAAGGGGTGGAGGGTTTTGTAACAGATTTAACGGGTTTTTTCCTTGTATGGCACGTTTTGTTCTAATTCTTGTCGACATAATGTGATGAAAAGTAATTGTGAGAAAATATTATTTTATTTTATTTTTGAAAAAATCACATGTTTCGTTAACGTGGTTTACCTAAAATCACATTAGCCATCTTTAGTCAATTTTAATTACGTCAGTGATATCTAGTCGTGGGCAAAAAAAGCCTTAATCGAAACCCAAAAAAACCTTAACCGAAACCGGTCAAAACCGGTTTTGACCAAAACCGTTTCGGTTTGGCCCAAAAACCGGTGATTTGGGATCGGTTTTCATATATATACATTGTACCGGTTTGAAACCGAGCCGGCAAACCGGTTTGTTTGCTATCCATTGCTTTGGAGATGTGTATTTGCTTGAAGGATCACTTAGACGCGGCCGAACGTATACAACACACTTCAAGTCTTGAATATCCCCTAGAGTACGAAGAACAAATACAAATGAAGAGGTGCGAGAGGGTGATTTAACCCATCTTTCCGATGAAGAAATCGCTCAAGATAATGAAGCCGTCGACGCTAGGTCCTCCGAAGATGTTATGGGACTCGAAGATGATCTCGTTTAGTTAGTTTATGTTTGATGAATAAATCGCTCAAATAAATTAGCTTTGTGTTTCAAGTACTTTATGTTTGATGTATTATGAGTTTATTAAATAAAAGTTGAAGTTTATTGTGTAGAAAACGTGAACAAACGAAAAAAACCCCGAAAATCCGAACACACCTGCTCTTAACAGCTTCAAAAAATTATGAAAAAATCCGGTTTCAAACTGGTTTTCCTCTAAATCCAAACCGAACCGGTTTTTGGCCAACCGGTTCTTGACCGTTGACCAAAAACCGGTTTGGTTTTCAAACCCGAACCAGTTTGACTGAAAACAGGTCAATGTACACGACTAGTGATACCTAATTTTCAAACTAGCTGCATCGATGATATTTATTTTGAAAAATACGGATCATCTCTATAGTAATTTATAGCTTTTTTATTACGCGGGTATTATACATCGTCATTACACGAATAGTCCATATTTTTTAAAATAGTCTATCAATGCAAATAGTTTAAGATTTAAGGATTATTTATGTAAATAAAATCAAATAGGGATGACGAGTGTGATTTTAAGCAATTAAATAGACTAGCATGGTAATGAAAAGAGAAGCAATTAAATAAACTCCGAGACACAACCACTTAAGTATAGGCATGCCAACTAAGATAAGGGAAAAAAAAATCATACTTTAAATGTATGTAAGAGCATTGAGTGTCGTGGCAATGGCTTTGCTGAGTCCTACGTGGCCCCTCGCCATATCTCGCCACCATACTACTTGGTCTCGCGGGGGAAGTGACGAAGAAAAAGACAAACAACTTTTTTTTTTTAATTTATTTATTATTATTATTTGCTAACTTTTGTTTTTATAAAACTGTTATTTGTATTATTTAAATGAATTGAATTTAGTTTGTTTGAAAAAATAGAAAAAATAAAAATAAAATTGGGGGTGAGTGGGAACCAAATGGCTTAGTTGTATTGTGTTATGAGTGAAGAGATATTTTGAAGTGTGAGTGTTGAAATGATGTGGCACCCGGTGCGGCTAAATGAAGAGCCAAAGCTCTTCACCGCAAATCCGCAATCAATGATCTAAGACTTGTTTTTATAGGGTGAACC
The DNA here is from genome assembly GCA_014162995.1 of Artemisia annua. NCBI lineage: Eukaryota > Viridiplantae > Streptophyta > Magnoliopsida > Asterales > Asteraceae > Artemisia > Artemisia annua. Next base: position 27,768 of record LBNU01029167.1, read on the forward strand.
ATCACCTTGACACCACTCATCATGAGTGATCCCTACAAAAGACCCCGCCACCTTTATTTTTGCATCACCTTTGCATATAGTGATGGTCCGCACCATCTTTATTTTTTATTTTTTGTGAGCGTGTGTGGAGTATATTGTGTGGTATATCTGTATAAAGTGAATATTTTTATATTTTTGGTTTGGTGCTAACCATAAAAGGTAAAATGTGGTGATAGTGATGGTGTGTTGAATGGTGATGTGACGCTGACGTGTAGGTGGTGATTGTGGTGAGCATAAAACTCAAACTGTTCCATCAATACATCTCAATAGCTAAAGCTAACTAGTATAAAACTCAAATGAATAAAACCAATTTACATGTTTCATCATTAGTTTGAAAAACTTGACCATCCGAATTCTGAAATAACATCGGTTGCTATGAGTTCACGTCAGCAACTAGAGATCTTCTGATCTTCTTATCTCCAGCGGCATTTATTTATGATAGATGCATCCAACATTGCCTAAGAGAAGGTTACATGCAAGATGGGAGAGGCTATAAAAGCATACTCCCATAGCTTTATTAAGCATACCTTTCTTGGCCTTTTGGCCAAGATCAAGTTCTTATCAGTTTACTATCTGATATGATTTTTTTATGTGGAAAGACCCACCACAATAGCTTGCTATTGGTGTCTTTGCGAGTTGCTTTGGCATTGCACTACAGCCTTAGCCTGGCTCACCCCTCAAATCTCAGTTTGAAAATAAATTTAAGATCAAGCTTTATGTTCAGGTAAAACCTGTTTTACTCGCAATCATTATATATGGTTTTCCCTTTTTTATACGTACCGTTTTGTATGATTTGGCTAACTATGAACTATTGAGTATTGCACACTGCTCTCATTCTTGGAGATCACTTAAGAATTTACATGAAATTTTGCAGTTTAGTCACATTTTAAGATGGTATTGCCGTATTGGTCTGCTCTAGGCATGGTGAACATTTTTAAACGTGTATGGAATTAAGCACATAATTGATAACACCATAACATACTAACACAAATCGAAAAAATGAAAGATGAGTGGTTTGTAGGTATTATCATATCAGGAGGTCAGCTTTAATCAATGTTTAAACAAGTTCGAAACAAAGTGCCTTCGGGTTTGCTTCATTCTAAGTAGTTATCATATCCGGAGGTCAGCTTTAGTACTACCAAAGTTTTCATTAGATCTCGAGAGGAATAATTGTAAGCCTGGGGATAAACATTTCACTTCTCCAATAAACCAAAATGACATATTTATATCTCAGCGAATAGACACAGTATCTTAGAGCTGAATATACCAAATTAAAAAAATAAGGAAAAATAAAAAATAAAAATTTGGGACATGCTACCACTCCATTTGACATAAAACATTTCGCCTAAAGAAACTTTTTGATGAAATGGGGTATTGATAGATGATTGTTGTGATGTTAAGTTCATTGGTGTTGTTAATAAAAGACAGATGTGTGTTTATTACACAATAACTGAACCTGCAGATGCACTACTAGACAAATATGATGCACCGAAACGCCTGGAAGGCTCGCGTGCCCGTTTGGGAACGGCATGGGAACGGGAACGCCAAGGAAACGTCCCCGAAACGTTTCTCAGACGTATCCATAAACGTTTCTGGATTCTCAGCCGTATCTAGACACGTTTCTGTATTTACTTGGCGATTCCAAGAAATTTCTATTGGGTTTAATGGGGGGCTGGCGGGTGGCTGGCGGGCGGGTGCTCGGCCACCCCCAACAGGCTCAACCATCCCAGCTTGTAGCTTAGTTTCCGGCCTATGTTTTATAAAATCTTCAATCTTGCCTCTGTCCGTTACCCATAAAACACATATACGGTTATAGTGCTAGTCGGATGATAAAGTGTAAATTAATGAAGAAGATAAAAATGAGGGAAGAGAGAGACAAGGTGAGTGGTCAATATAACATGGCTTCTTATCTTTACTTAATTATATTATATTACATGTACAGTACTTTTATTTTGTGATAACTCTTGAGTAAAACAATTATTCTATATGCTCTTGTAACTTTTCTTTTTCTAATAATGTTTTTTGTAGTTATATAGAAAATAACTAGTTATAATACCCGTGCACGCACGAGTTTTTTCTAATTTTTTGAATAACGTATTTTTATTTATTAAAACACAAAATAGTTTAATTTTTGTTTTTTTATTAGTTAGGTTTCTTAATTTTGATTTTTATTATTTTTTGCTGACATAGTAAGCGGATTCGGACATGAATCAAAATTAGTGCGGTCAAATAGGAGTTGTAGGGTTAATAGGAATTGGAGAGATTGGATTCTAAACCCATGTGAGACTTTAGATATCTAGTCTATATGGTACTTTCTTTGTAGTTCATGTATTTTCGGTGGTTGTAGTGCTCCATCTTAGAGCCCGTTTTGTAAGCCTTTGGCGTTTGATGTTTTAATGAAATTCTTTGCTTTTCAAAAAAAAAATAGTGCGGTCGTTATTATCCGTTTATCTTTTGAAAACATAGTATATCAACATTGAGGAGAGTTATATTAAATACCAAACTTTTCTTACATACCAAGGGACTCATCCCCACCATCCATCTAAAAGAAATCAATGGTTGAGATTAAAAGCATTTTAATATTTCACCCATTTTTATAATTTAAATATCTCTTAAACCGTTAATCGTTAAGCGAAAATAATTACACCATCGCGACGAAAAAAACAAAAAAACAAAATAAAAAATAGAAAAAAAACGTATATCATATATGATATATGATATATGATATATCATATATGATTTTATCATATATGATTTTTCTCGGCCACGAAAAAAACGTGAAAAAAAAAAAAAAAAAATTGTCGAAAGTATATGAAAGTGCCTATCTATAGAAAGATAATTAAATGCTCGTCTTAACGGTATATTTTTTTCGCTTAACGATTAACGGTTTGAAAGATATTAATATTTGAAAAAAAA
>LBNU01029167.1:35005-46335 GCA_014162995.1 Artemisia annua
GAGTAAATTACATAGATGGTCCCTGTGGTTTGCCCAAAGTTTCACCCACAGTCCCTGAAAGTTAAAAGTTGCATGGATAGTCCCTATCTCTGAAAAGAATAACACTAATGGTCCCTTTTTTAACTGTCGTTAAGTGACTTACGTTATAATTTACATGTTAGTCCCTTCTGGTTAAATATCGTTGCATCGTTTATCCTCTATAATAACGGTCGTTTATAACTTAAAGTTTTTCGAATTTTTCTTACGTTTTCATCCGTTTTTATACGTTTTCATGCGTTTTAATCCGTTTTCGTCCGTTTTTCTTACGTTTTCATTCGTTTTTATACGTTTTCGCTCGTTTTTCTTACGTTATTGTCTGTTTTCCTACGTTTTCATCCGTTTGGGTCCGTTTTTATACGTTTTCGCATGTTTTTATACGTTTTCCTTTATTTTTCTTACATTTTCATACGTTTTTATCCGTTTTTATGCGTTTCATACGTTTTTATATGTTTTCGTTCGTTTTTATACTTTTTCTTACATTTTCATCGGTTATTTTTATGTTTTCACATGTTTTTCTCCGTTTCCTTCCGTTTTCATCCATTTTTATTCATTTTCGTCTGTTTTTATACGATTTGGTCCATTTTTATACGTTTTCGTCCGCTTTATATGTTTTCGCTCCATTTTTCTTATGTTTTTATCCATTTTTATACGTTTTCTTATGTTTCTGTCTGTTTTTCTTACGTTTTCATCCATTTTTATACATTTTAATCCCTTAACGTATAAAAACGTATTAAACCGGACCAAAATGTATAAAAATAGATAAAAGTGTATGACAATTTAAGAAAAACGGATGAAAGCATATAAAAATGAATGAAAATGTATAAAAACGGACCGAATGTATGAAACGTAAGAAAAATGAGCGAAAACGTATAAAAGCGGATAAAAAGTATTAAAACAGACGAAAATGTAAGAAAAACGAACAAAAACGCAAAAAAATGGATAAAACGTATGAAAATATAAGAAAAACGGACGAAAACATATAAAAAAGGACGAAAACGGATAAAAATAGATGAAAACGGATAAAAATTGATGAAAAATGAGCGAAAACTTATAAAACGGACGAAAACGTATAAAAATGGACCAAGACGTATAAAAACGGATGAAAATAAATAAAAATGAATGAAAACGGAAGGAAACGGTGAAAAACATATGAAAACATAAAAATAACCGATGAAAATATAAGAAAACGTATAAAAACGAACGAAAACATATAAAAATATATGAAAAGATATAAAAACGGATAAAAACGTATGAAAATGCAAGAAAAATAAAGGAAAACGTATAAAAACAAGCGAAAACGTATAAAAACGGACCCAAACGGATAAAAATGGATGAAAACGTAGGAAAACAGACAATAACGTATGAAAAACAAGCGAAAAAGTATAAAAAGGCATGAAAACGGATGAAAACGTAAGAAAAACGGACGAAATCGTATAAAAACGGATGAAAAACGGATTAAAACGGATGAAAACGTATAAAAACGGATGAAAACATAAGAAAAGTTCGAAAAACTTTAAGTTATAAACGGCCGTTATTATAAAGGATAAACGATGCAACGATATTTAACCAAAAGGGACTAACGTGTAAATTATAACGGAAGTCACTTAACGACAGTTAAAAAAGGGACCATTAGTGTTATTCTTTTCAGAGATAGGGACTATCCGTGCAACTTTTAACTTTCAGGGACTATGGGTGAAACTTTGGGCAAACCACATGGACCATCTATGTAATTTACTCAAAGAACTAATTTACTTGCTAAATCAAGAAATATTAGGATTTAAAATTAAATATCTTTAAAAGAAAAATAGTAATAATAATCAAAATATTACCAAATAAGGTATGGTTTGATTTTTTTGAAATGAAAAAGTCCCCACTAGGGGTTTTGTTTTATTAGGAAAAAGATTATGTATTTTTATCGATTAGAAAGCAAAAAACTTAACATCTCTTAAGTAGGTTTACTTGGTTGATTAAAAACAGAATCAAAAGAATATATACAACTATTACAAATCTTTTCCTATATAAGTTATACTGATAACCTCAAAAACATATTTCCTCACTAACAACTCAAACTTGTCCCAACTGCTAATCTTGAACTTGAAAACTTATCGAAAATTAACAATGTTTATAAAAAAGACTAACATTTTTTGAGTTGTAATAATGCTTAGTTATATGTAATACAAATATATTATAGGTGTCATTTTCAAGTCTTTTTACCATTGTTTACTCGTTGGTAGTTTCTGTTGCTTGAACAATGTAAGCCAAAAGAAGTTCAGTCCAAATATTAGGAACTCCAGGATGGCAACAATGTGTAATATCGGAAGAACGTTGTGGGTTCTTTATTTGTTCGTCAGTTAACGGACGCCATAATCTTCGATGGACTGTAGGATGTGCATTTTTTCTGGCTTGTGTGTGTTGTATTATATTGATGAACCGAACATTCATCCCTTTGGCTTTCAATTTTTCCAATGNTAGTTTGAATTTATATGGAAAAATAGGAAACTAATATGCTAGTTCCATGAGCAGTGGTATCATGCCATGGCCACGAGGTATGTTGGGTTGGCGGTGATGCAGCCTATTTTTTCTCCTTCAATTTTCTGCACGATCTATCCAACACTAATGGAATTATAGTTTAATATATAATTATACCTATGTTTAGCTATGATCTGTATTATAATGAAGCATGCGAACAACATAATATGTACGTTGACATTGTACAATGCTCACATGAATAATGGATTCACATGGGACGAATCTGCATGTTTTCGGTGAAATTTAAATTGTACAATTAATATAAGAATTATATGGGTGTTGGCGTTTATCAAGCTCAAGCAAATTATTAGAAGTTACAAATCAAATGCAAATGAAAAAAAATTGATAAAAGTTGTCTCGCAGTATACACCCTCTTTCACATAAAATTAAAATTGAAAAATCGTTATTTGAATTTATATGCTCAAAACTAGTTATAATACCCGTGCACGCACGGGGTTTTTTCATAAAAGTTTAATTATGTATTTTTATCGATTAGAAAGCAAAAAACTTAACATCTCTTAAGTAGGTTTACTTGGTTGATTAAAAACATAATCAAAAGAATATATACAACTATTACAAATCTTTTCCTATATAAGTTATACTGATAACCTCAAAAACATATTTCCTCACTAACAACTCAAACTTGTCCCAACTGCTAATCTTGAACTTGAAAACTTATCGAAAATTAACAATGTTTATAAAAAAGACTAACATTTTTTGAGTTGTAATAATGCTTAGTTATATGTAATACAAATATATTATAGGTGTCATTTTCAAGTCTTTTTACCATTGTTTACTCGTTGGTAGTTTCTGTTGCTTGAACAATGTAAGCCAAAAGAAGTTCAGTCCAAATATTAGGAACTCCAAGATGGCAACAATGTGTAATATCGGAAGAACGTTGTGGGTTCTTTATTTGTTCGTCAGTTACGGACGCCATAATCTTCGATGGACTGTAGGATGTGCATTTTTTCTGGCTTGTGTGTGTTGTATTATATTGATGAACCGAACATTCATCCCTTTGGCTTTCAATTTTTCCAACGACAGATTCATAGCGTTTTTTGATCCATTCCAATTTCCCAAAATTCTTCATCGAGCACTGACTCTCTCTTTATAGCACGTTCCTTGGCTCTTGCCTCCCTAATCTGCAACCCTGCAAAATGAAGAGAACAATTGAAAATATTATAATGGAGAATGAGTAAAATTGAAGAAAAAAATGTTTGCTCCTATAAAAAGCAGATTCATTATTTTGTTGATTAGTTTGTGTATCAGTAGGAGCATGAAGATTGTGTGCAAAGGCAGAGCTTCTAAGGATGGTGCTGGCCCCCTAAAGCTTGAGTAACAGTGTTGAAGTGATATTCCACATTCATGTCCGGTAATACAGCAATGGCAAGACAATGTAGGACTTGATCAGACCAAAATATTTTCTCCTCTATTCTTACTTCTCTATTTCAATTAAGTTACGTCCTCGATGGTGTCAAAAAAAGGGCGGTCAGTGTCTTCCACATGATAGAAATTATCAGTGTTTAGACGGCAAAAAGGGTATGTACCACCTCTATATTCCTATTCCTCACACCCTAACATAAAATTGTTTGACTCTCCTATATAACTTACTATTTGTTATTTGGTAGCTGCAGACAAAACCACCCACAAAACTGATACTCGGTAATATACCTCTTTATTCCTATGCATTCACACAGACGTAGATGTTTGAGTTTGTACCTGAACTCGTAAGTGCAAGAGAAAACGGCTATAAAAGAATTACTCAACCAAAGTCACACTCTTGTAATAGAAATTTACATTTTGTCCAAAAGCATACTGGAGTCTGGATATATACCGACACTAAAGATGGCTCACTTCAACAAAACTACTATTGAAGTACTTGCACTAATGCTTACAATAACTAACATGCACAATTGGATGCCTATAGTTCTCGTACTTGGCTTGGATGTTAGCAATAGCGATGTGAGTCCTACTAATTGCAATTCAATTTTCTCAATATTGACAGTAGACAAGTAATAATCCAGGAGTATGACCATTTATAATAGTGCTGATAAGCATTAAAATGAGCAATCCCAAACACCCTCTTTTTAGTGGTCACATAATCAGTTTTGGAGGATAAGTTTCATACCAGCTGCACCAGAAATAATTATACAATACAATTGCCAATTCCACACACCATTTAAACGCATTTTACACTGACTTGATTTTTGGCATTTTCTTTTTGACTATTTTTCATTCCAAATACTCAAACAAGTAGTTATCAGAATATTACAATCTTAAACAGAAAAAAGCACATCTAAATCCAAACACTACTTATAGCCCATTCTATTAGAGTTGACATATTATTCTAGCGAATATGAATATCAAATAGTCAAATTTGAGAATGTAGACCCAAACACACCTCTTAGCAGCTAGTGTGTCAAATAACACCCGACTTATGCAATGGACTAACGAAACTAAATAAGGTAAACATTAGCCAAGAAATGTAGCCAATGAAAGAAGATAAGCTAGATTCGACTATAATTAAAGTTGTTTTTAGCAACAACCTTGGATGGTGATATGCATTATCTTTAGTATTGGTATTTGGTACTTATAATGAAAACATTAATTGTTACTTGAACAATATCAATAACATGAATCCAAATGTCATTACCTGGTCCCTAAACTGATGTTGCACCTAAATCTAAAGACTCGATCATACCACAAAACTATAATAGACTACATCAAGGATGGAGAGAAAAATTATTGGTCTATCAACCCGGACCAACGACGTAATTTGACCCGGCCCCTTTTAATTTTTGTTATCAACACGTCCATGTTTTTGTATCATTTATGAAACTTTGCCGACGCTAGTTCCTTTTAGACATAAATAATAACTGAAGTGTTAGAGTATAGAACTTACCATGTTGAGGAGCATGATTCTTCATAATCGTTATAATCACCAAGCAAGCCCAACACAATATCCCGCATATTAGTTGCAATTAGCATTAATCACCAAGCACTTCCATAATTACCTTTACTGACCATGATCTATTCTCCTCTTATTTAGTAATGCCTTCCCTTTGATAATGTGGCAATCAAAATAAACGTTAAGCATAAATATATGAAACTGGCTTCCTCACCAATCTTTTGAACTAAGTTGCTGAGTAATTTTATCCTCACAGCATGACCATACTCGAATTCCCACCAACCACGAAATACCTTATTGTTCCGTTTCTCTGTCTTCAATCTACCGTTAGCCTCAATAATAGCGCCCTCTGAAATGCATAGACCAATCACCGAATGTTGAAATTTAGAGTTCTGGAAGGAAAATAATTCATTTTAAAAAGGGTCTAAAGCTTCCAGCCAGTTATTTATAACAAAAGTATGATTATTCATTTGCACAAAATAGTAAGTACCTTGATCACGCAACCCTCACCAATGACACTGTTCGTAACATCTATCGTGGTTGTGTGTAGATTGGAGCAGACCGGTCATAGAAACTGCATAAGAATAAATAAGACTCGTTTGTCATGCTACCAATAAAATAGGAGTTATATAACAAACGGAAATATGCAACTATATTGGCTTCTTGGTGATCCCTAGATTTGCATGATAGAAAGCTTCAATAGTACCAATATCTTCCCAGTAACTGTCATACAGGTAGGCTTGTACCTAAAAAATGAAGGAAAGAAACATGTTAGTCTTAAGATTGTACATAAATAAATTTAATTGTTTTTTATTTATGAGATCTAGTTCCTCAAAATCACAATACATCTTAATATTTCTAAATATTGTAGCAGCACAACTTACCCGCAATCCAATTGAAGTTGCACCCGGAAGTACTTCGCTCCCAAAGTCATTTGCCTTTGGAAACTTTTCTCTCAGCAAATCCAACATAACATTCTTACTAAAAACATATATGCACATACTTGCAAAAAATTTCTAATTGAATAATTTAGGAGGTTTGTGCATCTTGAATACACTTTGAACGACTATGACCAGTTGAACCAAATCAAATCGTTCCCATTTGCACTCTTTTACAGTTTTACCCATTTGACCATTTTGACGCCATATATTAACCACAAATCAGCCCTTTCCTATAAATGAGTTGAATTTGCCATCTTCAACATTGGCCATTTCAAGCAAAAACTACAGTGTCTCATATTGTGATTGCCCATGCTTTTAGTTGCAGAGATTAAATATGGTTGAATATGTGGTGAAACAAAATTGTTGTTTCATGATATGCGTGCGTTCTTCTTGTGGAAAATCTTTGCTCAAAAGACATCTTATCTTAAAACTATTGAGGGAACCACCATTTTAGTGATTAATGTTTTTGGCAATACTTAAATCACTTGCTAACTTTCTTGGTCATGACTCGCCATGCTTTGCAGAGAAACTCGAATGTGACCGTCATTAACCCGTCTTTCACAAGCTTGCTTGGCAAAATGTTACCTAACAGACTAAAGAAACACACAACCAAAAATTCAATCATCAAAAGTATACGATCATTATAATTATACTATTTATCAAATTATAATCTTCAAAACAAAGATAAAAATAGATATAGCATTTGAAACTAATCACGACGAACTTATCAATTTATCATTCAAGTACTACATTATTTAAAGATTGATAAAGCTTAAATTCATTAACTTACATCAAAATTATCTTACTTTGAATTCACTCTAACACACAACTTTATCAACTTTTTAAAAATAGGCTTAGATTACCAACATCTTTTTCACTTTGCAGCCATTGAAAACCTTAAGCATCACCTAAATCATTACCTTTTTCATCCATATTCAAAGTCATTACAATTTACAAACAAACTTGAATTACCTTTCTCAATTTTAATAGGGGCCAATTGATATATTGCAATTTTGCACAAACAATATGATTAACCCAATAAACAATTTATGAGTCCTAATTGAATGAATGAACTTTTATTCAGCAGCCATAGTTAAAACCCTTTGACTAAACTTAACTATGTATTGTTTGTAAAAAATATTTGCATCATGAGAGTTATAGAAACATGATAATAATCAGCTGGTAAATTGATCTTGTTTTGATAAGATTAGGGTTGAATGATTTAAATTTTATTTTTTCTTTACACGTATTAAATTAACAATCTAACATAAACCTTTTGACTTTACACATAAATAACAATCTAACATAAACACATGATTAACTAACCTTACAAAGATCATTAATCCAACCAAAATAACGGGAAAAAAAATTCATGTATGATACCTGTTTCAAAATTATATATTGTGTTAGTTGTTCATGAACATACCTTTTCATTAACGATTCCTGATTTAGAGGACAATTGTTCTGGTCGCAATATAGTTTTTCGGGTTTTCTGGTGCACATGATTGGGTGTGGTCGGGTCTTCTGATGGGTAGAAGGTAGGATTTGTGATGTTTGCATTCAAGTCCTTTAAGTTTATAATGTCTACTCCGCTTTTTAGAAGTTTATTCTTTTTACATTTTTGACACATATATTTTTTGGTGGGTTTTTACATTCTACACGAATTTTGTTAATTTTGACCAAATTAGATTCAATTTTGACTTTCTAATAACCAATCAAGTCGCACGATTTTGCACGCGTGTCAGTTTCAAGCATTTTGATTGGTCCAATTTTTTTTTCCCATAAGATTGTTTTGTAAAAAAAACTCCGAAATGATGTAATTCTTTTATTATATAAAAGATTATTAATAGGAGGACAAACTTGTACGTATATATTTTCTTTATGAAAAATTTAATATGTTGTTCACACTATTAAGAAATAAATTTGGGTGTACGAGTAAGAATTTTTATAAGGAATTGAAAGAGTGATTAAGAATTTAGCAAAGATGAATATCTAGTTAGTTTAGGGTGTTTAGTCGGCAATTAATATGAGGGAGCGAGTATATATTAACTTAAAGACCTAATTGTAATTTCATATGTGTTGTAATTGATCGGAAATGTGAAACAATGAACCGATATAATGAATCGTGTACAAAGCGTATGCCCTGTATTGATTAATTATCTTTGGAACATGTAGTACTTTTTGAGTTTACAATTTACATCAACATATATCTATTTTGGATTTTCTTTAATATATTTTTAATTTTTTTATATTTTTTACTGCCGTATCTATGCCGTTCCCGTATCTTAAATTTTTGATTTTTGCCGTTTCCCGTTCCCGTAATGTTCCCGTATCCCGTTGCCGTTCCCGTTTCCGTGCTACATGTCTACTACATGGCATCTGTTTACTGTTTGACTTCCAAAGTCAAACCTTTTGTCTGTCTAAATCAATAGTTATATCATACGAAACTTGGTTAAGGAAGCTACGATTAAGAGGCGAATGATAAATGGTCCAATATTTGGAAGAGGAAAAATGGCATTAATCTTCTGTTTTGATAGATGTGAGGGTAATATGTTGGATTGAAGTACAAGTGCTTATAACAGTATAACTGTCAATTGTAGTAACATAGCAACTTCAAATTTAAGCCATGTTGTATCTTGTATGTCTCAATTTCTGTTTTAGTTACTTCAAACTTCAACAACCAAATGAATGTATTTTTATATCTCAATTCTTAAAAGGGTATGAATATGATTTGTAAACTTGGTTTTCGGATGGATATGAAGTATAGCTAAAAAATTCAGATAAATAATATCACAATTGTTACATCCTCTTTGACATTTCATCACAAACAATTCATTAATACTATTTAGTATCTAATATCAAGCTTAAACTTCTGCAAATGTATTAGAGAAAGAAAGATTATAAATGCAAGACGATAGTATAGTATCAATGAACAATTTTGCCATAAAGAATGATTGCTATCACTAATTACACGCTACTTAGTACCTCACCATCAATGTTCGCTCGTTAAACTCATTTGGAAAGGCCTAATCTTACTGGAATTCTGACTTCGTTTAATCTAGCATCTGCGGCCCTATCTAACCAAGGAGAGAAAGCATAACTCGCTCTATCAGAAGACATCCACAACTCATCATCATTACCTTCAGAGTCACTACCTTCTTCATCACTACCTTCATAACCACTACCATCATCATCAGAGAACGATGTATAAGAGGTAATGGCATTTATGTCCAAAATGTCTTGTGTTTCGTCAAACTCATTGACATCATCATCAACAAACTCTTTTACATACAGATGATCTAATAACATATCAGCAGATAATCTACGCCCGACCTTCTTGCACAAACAACCGTTCAAGAAACTCTGAGCTTCATCCGATACACTACTGGAACTAATAACCGACTCAATCTCATTCTCATAACCAACACGTCTCAAAACCTCATTCTTACCCAAATCTTTATACGCAAGCCAAAGTTGTTTACCAGTCAACATCTCAAACACAATACACCCAAACGCCCAAATATCAGCAGGACGTTTTTGAACACCACTAATCACAGCTTCTGGTGAGAAATACAACGGGTTACCCCTCCAATAACGACCTGGAACCTTCTTCTTAACCTGCTTCACCCTTTTCGCTAATCCCAAATCACCAATCTTAGCAATAAAACCATCCTTATTCTTATTAGCCACAAGCAATACATTCTCAGGTTTTAAATCACAATGAACATATCCTCGTTTATGCACATGGCTCAACCCTTTAAGAATCGATCTAGCATAACGCTTAACATCAACTTCCAACAATCCTTTACTACCCGAATCCTTTATGACATCAGCTAGGGTTCCACCAGAAGGAAACTCAAACAACAAATTATAAACCATCTGATTCTTCTCAAGAGTAATCTCCTCCCCAAAACACTTGATCACATTCGCAGACCCTCGGATATTATCCATAACCTCTTTTTCCTTCTGAATAGAACCCGAAACAGACACTTCTGCAGATTTAACAGCCATAATGGACGGATATGAACTGTATATAGATTGCGCATTCTTAATAGCAATGAACACAGAACCATAACTAGCTTTACCAACGACTGAACGTCTAATCCAAGAAGCATCATCACCATTATCTTCTTGTTTACTTCTTTTCGCTTCGTCAATGTTTTCTTTACTAGTAAGGCTTCGTTTCTTCATACTCGACTCATTCAAGTTCAACAACATTGCAAATAGTTGATATAATACCGGTTTTTGGTAACTTGGGGTTTGAGGAATGAAAAGTGAAGAGATGAAAAAAGGGTTAGGGTTTGAAAGATGGTAATACCTGATGAATGATGGGATAGAAAAAGGGGTGGAGGGTTTTACAACAGATTTAACGGGTTTTTTTTCCTTGCATGGCACGTTTTATTCTAATTCTTGTCACGAGGGCAGAATGTAGACATAATGTGATGACTGATGAGAAGTAATTGTGAGAAAATATTATTTTACTTTTTTTGTTGCTTCAATGGGTGTCTGTTTTTCGATTTTGTTCGGGTCAAAATAAGTGTGTCCATGTTACACTCTAATATTGATATGGAAAATGCGTAAAGCTAAAGATACGCAACATATATCTACAAATAAACACAAGTACGCAACATACTTAGTAAAGTGTCAAACGTACGCAACATATTTTTCAAAAAATCGTCGATCTACGCAATATGACCTGCTGGCTGCAGGTCACCAGGTCACCTAACTTTAAAAGTTACACCTTTGGTCCCTAAACTGTCTCATATCTCGCGTACATGATCCTATTTTGGTAACGGTCGTTAAAAAAGTTTTTAAAAAAACTTTTTAACATTTTTTTTTAAAAAAATCGAGATAAAATCTTTTTTTTAACTAAAATAAAAAAAAAGTTAAAAAAATTTAAAATTAAAAAAAAA
>LBNU01029167.1:47547-121545 GCA_014162995.1 Artemisia annua
CATACACAAACTTGAATCAATTAGATTTTATCCGGTCGTTAATTGGTATCCACTCCAATTTAATCGATCTGAAAGCGTTCATACTCGTGACTTCTAATTGCTATCAGGATACCCATCAACCCAAATACCCACATTAACAACAATCCATAACCTGTTTTTCCTTCTGAATAGAACCCGAAACAGACACTTCTGCAGATTTAACAGCCATAATGGACGGATATGAACTGTATATAGATTGCGCATTCTTAATAGCAATGAAAACAGAACCATAACTAGCTTTACCAACGACTGAACGTCTAATCCAAGAAGCATCATCACCATTATCTTCTTGTTTACTTCTTTTCGCTTCGTCAACGTTTTCTTTACTAGTAAGGCTTCGTTTCTTCATACTCGACTCATTCAGGTTCAACAACATTGCAAATAGTTGATATAATACTTACGGGTTTTTGGTAACTTGGGGTTTGAGGAATGAAAAGTGAAGAGATGAAAAAAGGGTTAGGGTTTGAAAGATGGTAATACCTGATGAATGATGGGAGTTTATATAGAAAAAGGGGTGGAGGGTTTTACAACAGATTTAACGGGTTTTTTTTTCCTTGCATGGCACGTTTTATTCTAATTCTTGTCATGAGGGCAGAATGTAGACATAATGTGATGACTGATGAGAAGTAATTGTGAGAAAATATTATTTTACTTTTTTTGTTGCTTCAATGGGTGTCTGTTTTTCGATTTTGTTCGGGTCAAAATAAGTGTGTCCATGTTACACTCTAATATTGATATGGAAAATGCTAAACATACGTGACGTGGATGTAGTTGCTATAGGTCCACTAAACAACAAAAAATACACATTTTTGGCACCGTCTTTGACCTAGCGACTCTAGTCGCTATACGTTTGCTAGATGACAAAACGAGTGCATCTTGCATATTTGACTTTGACTATTATCTATAGCGAACTACCTATAGCGACGACATGTGGTCGTTATAAGTCATCGATATAGGATTTTTGTGGAGGTTTGCTCGGCGGCACTGGGTTATGGTTTTGTCGACTAACGAAACAAATTTGTCAAGCGGATAATTATCATTATTTATAAATATAAGGTTATGAAGTTGAGGCCAAAGATATTGCCATCGTTTCAAGAGTGTACATATTCTAATAGCTTCTTTTGTTTTACCTAAATGAGAAATGATGTCAATAAGTAAGCAATCTTGTAAGTCAGTGATCCTATCTTCTTCTTCACCATCCATTTCTTTTAAGGAATAATTCCAAAAATACCCAAGTTGCCCTTTGCTTTTGTTTTTCAAGAGGGAATCTTTTCTCTTTTCGAAACTAGACAAGGGCAACCTGTACAATTGGGAAACTACACGAGAAAGTGACAAGTGTCACTTTACGGATTACAAGGTAGGGCAACTGGTGTATTTTTTGGGCAACTGGTGTACTTCATGTCGGAGAAGTGTCTACAAATGGTTGGGTAGTCGAAAGTTGCCCAGTTGCTCGGTCTAGTTTCGGAAAGAGAAAAGATTCTGTCTAGAAAAGCAAAAGCAGAAGCAAAAGCAAAAGCAAAAGCAAATGTCAACTGGAGTATTTTTGGAATTATCCCTTCTTCTTTTTTCTAGTAGGTTTTCATCATTTTGACGGGGATTTGGCGACTACCAATAGCTTTTGTTTACCTTAATTGAAACATTTTAACATTGTCAAACTAGAGAGTTAACTTTGACCCCCAAAAATACGTTGTTTACTTTAATCCCTCTAAGTTATTTTTTTTATGGTGGCTACGAGTCGATTCTTGAAACATAAGAGATACCCCAAAGGGTTAATTAAGTTTTAGTTTTGACACTACTCTTATTTAAAGTACATTTCAGTTCTTACATCTTACAAAAGTATGAGATGTGATGACCGAAAAAATTATCAAAATACTTATCTTAGCAAAATCAAAATGTTTGTAAACATGTCTAAGAAGACATACCATGTATGGTCCACTAACAGCCCCTTTTATGAGCAACAAGATGAGGCTTCCGAGGAACATGCATAAAGAGATAAACCTCATTGATTAATTATGAATGATATTTTACAATATAAACACAATACTTAAGCAACACAGGGGCTTGGCCCAATATACAATATATGATCTACTAACAAAGAAGACATACCAAATAGTGTATGAAACATTAAAATATTATAACAAAACCGAATTTTAAAAATGAGAAGTTATTTTAGCATTTGGGTACATATGTTTCATGGAGGAAAGCAACTATAGTAAAACCTCTATAAATTAATACTCGATAAATAATAACTTTGATAAAATTAATAATTTGTCTAATCCCAGCTTAGGTCCAATACAAATTTAGACCCCAATTGATAAAATAATAAGATAATAAATTTTTAGACATTATATATATATATTTGTCCCAACGAAACTATAAATTGATATTTACTAAAAAATTTCATATATACATGTGATACACTTCAAAATTCTTAGATTTTTTGGGTTAAAAGTTCTAGGATTGTTTAGTAAAAAATGAATATATACTCATATATATATATATATATATATATATATATATATATATATATATATATATATATATATATATATATATATATATATATATATATATATATATATATATATATATATATATATATATATATATATATATATATATATATATATATATATATATATTTATATATATATGGGAATATATTGGCTACAATTTTTTGTAGCCAATTGGCTACAATTTAGTGTAATAAATATGGGTTTTTTATTCTTTCTGTGGGTCCCTGATTCTTTTCTGTGGGTCCCTGACTAATTGCTTGTGTATTTTAAATAAGGGATTGTAGCCTATTGGCTACAATAATTGTAGCCAAGCTATCCCCTATATATATATATATATACACACTAGCTTTGAGACCCGTTGACACCGGGTAATTTTTTAAAGAAATAGAGAAATGAGATGATAAGGAAATTGATAACGTAAACATGTTCCATTTAACATATGAAATAAAGAATGTGAAAATGCGTCCATTATGCGATAAGAAATTGCTTTTCTTACAAATAAACTAACAAACGTCTAAGCTTGGGGGTCTCCAAAACAGATTGTCTTGAGTAGCAAAAGATGTGTGTGAGCGTCTATCGATTCAAAACNTATTTTAACTTCAAATCTATATTGAGTTCACCTTTTTACTTATTTAAAAACAATGAACTTGACAAATTTAATTAATATGTGAATGTGAATTAATAAAATGTTAATTGGAATTTGTTTTTCTAATTTATTTTTCATCTCTAACTAGTATACGCTATAACTAGCATATTAGACTTGAAAGATCATACGTAAAACTCTTTAAATTAACTAATTATTAATTTATCGATATAATAATATCTCGCTAAATTAATAAAATATCCTGGTCCCAACTATATTAAATTATAGCGGTTTTACGGTAATTCTCAGCTAGCTGTTGTTATTGATTGATCTACCTCGACCTTTATTTTAGCCTCACGATACGTTAACATTCATCTCGATATCGTTTGAATGCTGGATATGTCTTTCTGAACTGTATGAGTTATGAAGCAGCTTGAAAGTTTCATCTTTGTTTATTAACGAGGTGGGAATCCCGCGCGTTGCCGCGGGGTGTTTTCCGAATAAGGAAAGTGTGATAACGGTCGGTAGCTACTTAATGTTAATTTAGTGACAAAGGACTAACTTTGCAATGGACGTATAGCATGAAAGGCCAATTATGTAAATTATGAGAGGACTAAATATGCAACGGTCATTAGCTAACAGTCGTTAAATAACTTAACGACCATTAGTTATAAGGACTAAATGTGCAACGAACCTGTAAGACGAAGGACCAATTGCAGGCGGAATTCAAAAAAAAATAAATAAAAATAAAAATTAACGGTCGTTGCTACAGTAACTAACGACCGTTAGTTACTGTAGCTGGGTAATAAAAAATTATTAAAACACTGTAGCAGTGTTGTTGGGGGGAGAGATCCCAATGAATGTATTATAGTATAATATAATATGTATGAGTTACAAGCAGCTTGAAAGTTTTACCTTTGTTGTTATTAATAGCACATGTGAAACAACTCTTTACCATAATTTTATAGAGTAACTATGGTGACTACAAGTCTACAACACAAACCGAGAGTTATGCAGGTTTAGACTTTTCAATGTTTTACGAGATTGTTCATGTTCTGCAACGTGTTCGGAGTCCGATAAAGACCAACTAACTAGATGGTATGAATTTAACCTTGATCTAATATAAGAAAAAGCTTGCTTAATGGATGGTGTTATTGCCGTAGGTTAGTACAACTTTTGGAGACACTTATTAAAGATAATCAAATATTAGTAATTATGATATGAATTAAATGTTGTACATCTGATGATTACATATCACTTAACATTCATCATGATACATTAATAAAACGAAGAGCCAAAAATGAATCAAACTCGGACAGATGGGATATCAACCCACCTTCTGGATACTTAGGTACCCGTTGAATCACACTTAGACAGATGGGATATCACTTGTCTGTTTTAAAGTCTTTGTTTCGTGATGGAGTAACTTTGCTTTGATCTACCTACTCATATTCTTACACATACGATATTATTATATGTGTCATGCATTAATCCTCTCTCATTACTTGGCTCATATTTTAGAACCCGTATACCTACTCTCCTAGAAGTGTAACTATGGCGACTACAACAGAAATCGATAGTTATGTAGGTTTGGACTTCTCAATGTTTTACGAGTTTGTTCGTGTTCTACAACGTGTTCGGAGTGCAATATTGATATACAATAGATGTTAAACAAATTATCAAAATANTTCTAGGATTGTTTAGTAAAAAATGAATATATACTCATACATTTTATTTATTTTTTTTTTTTTTATTTTTTTTTTTTTAACTTCAAATCTATATTGAGTTCACCTTTTAACTTATTTAAAAACAATGAACTTGACAAATTTAATTAATATGTGAATGTGAATTAATAAAATGTTAATTGGAATTTGTTTTTTTAATTTATTTTTCATCTCTAACTAGTATACGCTATAACTAGCATATTAGACTTGAAAGATCATACGTAAAACCTCTTTAAATTAACTAATTATTAATTTATCGATATAATAATATCTCGCTAAATTAATAAAATATCCTGGTCCCAACTATATTAAATTATAGCGGTTTTACGGTAATTCTCAGCTAGCTGTTGTTATTGATTGATCTACCTCGACCTTTATTTTAGCCTCACGATACGTTAACATTCATCTCGATATCGTTTGAATGCTGGACGTGTCTTTCTGAACTGTATGAGTTATGAAGCAGCTTGAAAGTTTCATCTTTGTTTATTAATATGTATGAGTTACAAGCAGCTTGAAAGTTTCACCTTTGTTGTTATTAATAGCACATGTGAAACAACTCTTTACCATAATTTTATAGAGTAACTATGGTGACTACAAGTCTACAACACAAACCGAGAGTTATGCAGGTTTAGACTTTTCAATGTTTTACGAGATTGTTCATGTTCTGCAACGTGTTCGGAGTCCGATAAAGACCAACTAACTAGATGGTATGAATTTAACCTTGATCTAATATAAGAAAAAGCTTGCTTAATGGGTGGTGTTATTGCCGTAGGTTAGTACAACTTTTGGAAACACTTATTAAAGATAATCAAATATTAGTAATTATGATATGAATTAAATGTTGTACATCTGATGATTACATATCACTTAACATTCATCATGATACATTAATAAAACGAAGAGCCAAAAATGAATCAAACTCGGACAGATGGGATATCAACCCACCTTCTGGATACTTAGGTACCCGTTGAATCACACTTAGACAGATGGGATATCACTTGTCTGTTTTAAAGTCTTTGTTTCGTGATGGAGTAACTTTGCTTTGATCTACCTACTCATATTCTTACACATACGATATTATTATATGTGTCATGCATTAATCCTCTCTCATTACTTGGCTCATATGTTAGAACCCGTATACCTACTCTCCTAGAAGTGTAACTATGGCGACTACAACAGAAATCGATAGTTATGTAGGTTTGGACTTCTCAATGTTTTACGAGTTTGTTCGTGTTCTACAACGTGTTCGGAGTGCAATATTGATATACAATAGATGTTAAACAAATTATCAAAATAGGTGAAATGGGTCAAAACGGATGAAACGAGTGTAATATAAACGACAAAGTTGTTTATTAGTACACGTTTGGGCTAATAAGTAACTTTGTCGTTTACATTTCACCCATTTTAGCCCAAACATATACTAATAAGTAACTTTGTCGTTTATTTGAGTCATTACACCATTTTAGCCCAAACATGTACACGTTTGGGCTAAAATGGGTGTAATATAAACGACAAAAGTTACTTTTTAGTACACGTTTGGGCTAAAATGGGTCACTGAGTTGTTTTTCATTTTTGTTAAATTAATTTCCTTGTTTTGTGACTTAGAAACGGATGATAGCATTGCGGGCGAGCCAAGAGGGTCTACAGGTGAGGATGACCAATGAAGTTTTGGCCCAGGTCTTGGGAACCAACCGAGGGTTTGATCCGGGACAGGTTAGGAGGCTGTCAGGTTGTTCTTCTTCGTCTTCTTCTTCGGTACATTCTCACCCCACCACCGGTATCCGAAGCTGCAATGATGAGGTATGTGGCAGCGAATCAACAACAAATTTTGATGTTATATCAATCAACAGTTGATCGCCGCAAACATCAACATACACTCGCTCACCCCACTCGATCCAATCAATTTGTCGATGAAAACCACGAAATTGTATATCATTAAAGTTGTACGCCATGCAACTAATTTGTTTATCATTTGAAATTATTCATCATCTCCTTAGTTGTTCATCTAAACAATATTGTATTTAGACAAAATTACACGGATGGTCCCTGTGGTTTACAAGGATTGCAAGTTTAGTCTCTAGGTCAAAATAAGTACGCCAGACATACCTAATTTTGAAACTTGTCACCCTTTTAGTCCCTAATTTGGGTGTCCCGTTAGTTTGGACGTTAACTCCTAAAAGTGTGAGGGCAATTGTGTCTTTTCAGGTTATATTTAATATAAAACCCACCCCTTTTATAACACCCACCCCATTTCACTTCCAAGCTATCCTGATTAAATCAAAACCCTAAAATACACACGCAGCCCCAAATTAAAAACCCTAAAACACAAAAAAACTCTTTTCCAATCATGGTTTGGTGTAGGTGTGGTCGAGTATGTATAGTGAAAACTTCTTGGACAGATGCTCATCCAGGTCGGCGTTTTTACAGCTGCCCCATTGAGGTAAGATATAAAATCCGATTTATAGGGTTTAATCAAAACCCAAAAAACTTATTTATCTTCTTTTTCTTTGTACAGAGATCACGATGTGGTTGGATTGATTGGGTTGATCCTCCAATGTGTGAGCGTGCTGTTCAAATTATCCCTGCGTTATTAACGGCAAGGAACATGCATGAAAATGCCATTGAAGAATTGACCAGACAAGTTAGAAAGATGAAGATGTATTTGATTCTTAGTTGGTTAGGTTTTCTTAGTATTGTGGTAATGTACATCTTGGCCTAAGTTGATATGTAAAGGACAAGTGTTGTTGGTTGTAAGATGTCTTTTGGGTTAATGAATGAAGAAGATTAGTATTGTGGTAATGTACATCTTTGTGTGTTCTGTTGGTTGTAAAATGTCTTTTGTGATATGTATATGCTTAGTTTGACTAATTAAAAGTCAACTGTAAAAGTCATATTGCAATTGTATGCAATTGTGCTAAAAGTGAATACATATTGCAGACTAGTTTGACTACAAGTGAATGCTAAAAGTGAAATGTGCTCTTTATATCAAACAAGTTTGACTACTATTAGTCAAACTTAACCATTAGTAAACTGAACACACAAAGACAAGTGATTATAGAAAACTAGGTTTGACTAGTAAAGGTCAACCTTAAACATTACTAATCATAAGTAATACTGCAATTCTAGGGTTACATACCATGAAACCAAAAGCAATACTGTCATATACAGATATTGCTATACTGCAATATTGCATGCATTACATGTTATGAAACCAAAATCATAAGGATTGCCAAATACATGAAATTGTTTTGGGCAAGTACACAAATAAATCAACCTGCAACTTTCTTCTTCTTTGTAGCTGCACTTTGAGTTTTCTTTTGTGATCCTGCACTTTGCTTTGTCTTATGTGTTCCACTTCCATCAGCAACTTTTTTTTCTTTCTTTGGGGCAGGGGCATCACCAGCCTGTGTAGATGAGGACCTTTTCTTAGCTTGTGAACTTGGACCAGCAGCCTGTGTAGATGCTTGTGAACTTGGACCTGCAGCCTGTGTAGATGCTTGTGAACTTGAACCAGCTTGTGTAGATGACCCAACTGGTTGATTCATTGTTTGACCTTTACAAGATCTTCTGTTGTGACCCATGTTTCCACACTTGTTGCATGTTACAGTTTTAAATGCCCTTGACAGTTTTCCATCCTTAACCATTGACTTTTCTTCTTTTGTTTTCCTTCTGCTCTTTTTTGGCCTGCCCACTGGGGTATGATGTTTAGGCGGAGTGATTTTTGAAGGTATTTGGGGTTTCTTCCACATGATCTTGCCATTTATACTACCAATCTTGTGACTGTATGCCTTTTTCCAAGTGGCTAACCAGTAACATATATGCACCCATTCTTCTGGTATACCTACATTAATCCCATTAAGTGACATATTGTAGTTGGTTACCACAACATGTGCACAAGGGATGCCTGTTAATTCCCATCTCCTACAAGTGCAATCCATATTTGCCACATTTACCACATACTGAGAACCATATGTTCCTTTGACCTCATATTCATCCCCCCCATTCCAAGCAGCTGAGTAATTATTTGCTCTGTCCATGTTAGCTTTCAATAGTCTAGTGGCAGTAGGGGTGAGTGGGCCTTCAGTTTTGTCTATCACACCTAGAACATTTACAATCCTCTTCTTCAAATACTGTCTAATGTATTCTAAGGCACTGATTATAGGTGCATCCCTAGCATCCAATATTTTCCCATTGAAAACCTCACACAAATTGTTCAACAATATATCAGATTTAGCTCTACCTGTTAGCATGATAATTAAGGTATGAGTGTCTACTTCCACAACTATGCAATTACAATCATGAGTAACTTAATTAAAATGCAACAATCTTTACCTATAAAATGGGATCTGGACCAAGAATGATCTGGATTTTTAGCTAACCAGTCAAATGCTTCACTGTTGAACTTTTTCAACTCCTCCATTGCATGCTCAAAATGAGGTACTGTAGTTGCAGTGGCACATCTCCAAAGGTGATCTTTATATGCTTGTCCATTCCACTTATGCTTCATATTTTCATGAATATATCTAAGGAAAAACCTGTGCTCAGCACTAGGAAATACCTTAGCCAGTGCAGGTATGATACCCTGTTTGAAATAGACAAATGTTAGGAAATGAGCATTTATATTACATAGTTAGGGACCATAGTTGTAATAAAAAGTCAAATGTTTACCTTCTGTCTATCACTTATAAAAGTGTAGTGAGATTCCGTGCCCAGATCTAGATCATCACCAAGACACTCCAAAAACCAAGTCCATGAATTGGTTGTTTCTTTCTCCACAATTGCATATGCCACTGGATATGTGCCATTGTTGCTATCCAATCCAACAGCAGTCAAAAGCTGCCCAGGGTATGGACCCTTCATAAATGCACCATCAAGTCCTAACAAATCCCTTCCACATTCTTTAAAACCTCTCTTCAATGGACCTAAACATATGTAGATCCTTTTAAAAACTCTTGTTTCTAGGTTAGGGTCTGTATCTCTTTCAACTTCTATCCTTATAGTTGTATCTGGATTTGCCCTTCTCAACTCTAAACAGTAATCTCTCAACATTGAGTATTGTTCCCTGTAATCACCCTTTACTTGATGCAGTGCTGTAGATTTAGCCCTAAAAGCTTTCATTTTAGACACACCAACCTCATATTGCTTCTGCAACTGGTCTTGAAGTGCTCTAATGGGAACATCAAGGTTTTTCTCTATTTGGTCAATGATACCCTGGGCCATGAATGCAGAAGTACAAGCCTTTATGTCTCTGGATTGTAGGCACTTGTGGTCGGGCTCATATGTTCTAACTTCCCAAGTCTCTGAATTCCTAATCTTAGAAACTAGTAAGATCCATGGGCACTCATCTTCTCCTAATGGTTTGGGCCTGCCTCTGCCACCTAAACTAATACCTTTCTTAGTGGGCTCAACTGGATCAGTAGGCCCAACTCCTTTTTTACTTTTTCCCTTTAATTTTTTCTTTGTTGTTGCATCATTTGCAGGCTGGCTAGGCCTATGTCTATCACTTGTAAACACTGGAATTCTTCCCATATACTTTGCCCTGACCCTCAACTTATCATTCTTTAACAACTGCAACTTTCTCCTTGTTTCAATTAAATGCAGTCTTACTCTCTCTTTCACTTCAATAGCACTAGAAAACTTTTGACCAAAAAAGAAGAAATGCTTATGCTTAATGTTGTCTGCATTCTTATTTGCCTTTTCTAATTCTCTAAGCTTCCTCCTCCTAATCTTTTCAAGCTCATTTTCATCCTCATCGGAACCACTATCAAGGTTTTCATTATCTACTTCCTCAACATCTTCTGCATCTTCTGCTGTTGGTGCATCCTCATTCTCTTCTTCTCTTTCTGTATGTCTCACCCACTCAACATCTTCATCTATATTAAAATGGTAATCATGCATATAAACATTAATTTCTTCTACAACATCCTCTTCATCAACAAAGTAATTACTAACATATGAGTCCCTCTCATCATCATCTGAGTCACTATCATCCTCTGTTTCTCCACTTTCATCATGCTCAACTAATTTTTCTATATGTTCATTATCCCTATCATTAACTGGATCACTTGGCCCTTCATTCACAGGAATACTAACTTCACCATCAAAGGGATCAAACACATAGTCATTGTTCAAGAGTCCATGAACAATATCTTCCACAGTCTCAGGCAAATTCTCAAGTTCACTAACATTGGGTATGGTAGGAGTTGGAGTGTCAGTGGTATTAGCATTGGTGAGAGTGGGAGTATGAGTGTCTGAGCTAGATGGTTTATGGTATTCTAACAACAATTTTTTTTGGGGTGGGGGCCTTTTCTTGGATGGGGTGGGAGTGGGAGTGTCACAAGGTAACTCTTCAATCACCACACTGCTTTTAACTGGGGGGGGGGGATCAAATAAAGTAGCAGTTTTGATGTCTCATGCTCACAATACATATCAATCATCTTATCACCCTTGATATACCTAGCCAAAACCTGTACATCTATGTCATTTCTTAGAGCTCTTAGTCCTATTTCTAAATCAGTCCCAGGGATCAAATAATGATAGTAAATAGGTTCTTCTTCATTAACATAACCTAATGCCTCCATTACATCATTCAACTCATGGACTGAAAACTTATCCATATCAAATCCATCCACCAACGCCACTAAACCATTAACATACCTCCTTTCTTCATAGTATTTAAACTTTCCAGCATGATGAATTTTCATTGAAAACATGGTAGGGTGTCCATCTGAAAAATGCAATAATAAAAACATAATTACCACAATGTATTGAATGTAATGTCAACCAAAAAACCATTGATTAACACAGTAACCTGAAAAATCAAATAAAAAAAAGAGGTAAATGAAGTAGTGGTTTTACCGTATGCTTTCAAAGGTGCATTTCCCTCATGCTTCTCTCGTATTCTCCAACCTTGTGACATGATTGATTTAAAAGAGTTAAACAATTCTTTAATTTTGATTTTAGGGTTACATATGATCGGGTTATCTTAATTGGGATTTGGGGTTTTTTTTTTTTTTGGTAATTATGTGTGAAATGGGAGGGAAATAACAGGTCGATGGGGTTGGGTGGGTTTATATAAAACCTGAAAAGACACAATTGCCCTCACACTTTTAGGAGTTAACGTCCAAACTAACACGACATCCAAATTAGGGACTAAAAGGGTGACAAGTTTCAAAATTAGGTATGTCTGGTGTACTTATTTTGACTTAGGGACTAAACTTGCAATCCGTGTAAACCACAGGGACCATCCGTGTAATTTTGTCTTGTATTTATCATTCAACACTTTTCATCTTACTATAAAACTATATATCATTTACAGTACCACAGGAGTACTATTTGTTCATGATAAACATCTTCACAAAGCTCATGAGATCCCCTACGAGTTTACGTTTTTTCCATTGATGATATTCCCATGATGAAAAACTGTACCTAATCTGTCGATGTTTGACCAATCTTTTGAACCAGGAATTAGTGACATATTTTTATTCTTCAAAAAGCTACAATATTTGCAAGTTTCCACCAACATTTTACACTCCAAATATCTTAAACTGACAGTGTTGATCAACGACTTTTAACATTAGATAAATCATAAATCAAGTCTTAGACCTCAGAGTGATAAGATCATCTATAAGATGTTTAAATGCTTAAAGCATCCGCAATACATGCTTTTCTAAATACTTTTCACTATTTGAAAAAGTCATTCAAATGACTTTTGCTTAGAGTAAAGACTTGTGACAATAAACTTGAGAGATTCCAAGCGTTTGATTAATAGCTTGGAGCTCTTGTTCAAGCATTAAATTTTCAATTCCAATCCCGTATTTAGGGCCCGTTTAGTTGGGGCTTTTTACTTGGGTTTGGGATTAAAAAATTAAATTTAATTGTTTGTTTGCAATTTTAAGATTTGGGTTTGGATGCATAAATCAAATATTAAAGTGTGTGGTAAAGATGAGGGTTTTATTGGTTTTATGATAATGTGTTTTCTCATCCTTATTTTTTTCTTTTTATCCTATCTATATCAATATAAATAATTTTTAATTTATATTTATGTATATATATACTTTTAAGTACTATTTTTCTCTCATTTTTCTCCCCTACCTCAAACCATACCCAAATCTTAAAAGGTTAATGGTCTGAAAATGCATCAAACTTGCCACCTTTTCCTTTTGTATGCTACAAACTTTTTTTTTCCTAAAAAATTCAAATCCTTTTTTTAATTTTGCTATTGTAACCATGAATCTGACGTGAATGATCTAATCAAGAGTTAATTACATAAATTTACATAAATAGTCCCTGTGACTGTAAACAATTACACCATTCGTCCTTGAGTCAATTACATAAAAAGTCCTTGTGGCTCTAATAGTTTACACATGTTGTCCTTTCAAGAGTTAATTACATAATTGTCCCTGTGGCTCTAAAAAATTACACCATTCATCCTTGAATCAATTACATAAATCATCCCTGTTGCTCTAGAAATTTATATACAACATTTTTTTTTATCTAATCTTTTGCCATATTTTTTATACCATATTTTTTTTATAAAATCTTTTGCCACATTTTTTATACCACATTTTTTTATCAAATCTTTTACCATATTTTTTTTACGTATAAAAATACATAAAACAAAATTATTTGTATAAAAATATGTATAAAATATGTGGCGCCACATTTTTTTATCAAATCTTTTGCCACATNAAAAAAAAAAAAAAAAAAAAAAAAAAAAAAAAAAAAAAAAAAAAAAAAAAAAAAAAAAAAAAAAAAAAAAAAAAAAAAAAAATTCTTTTAAATACTAAACCATTTCCATTTTATTCTCACATCTACAATATAATTTCAAATCACACATACAATTTACCTCCTATTAACTATGTCATCATCTTGTTCATCTTCTTCAAACGAGATAATTATTCCCACCGATTCATCCGAAGAATCCGGTAGTACAATCGAAATGTTATTAGCCGCATACGAAGCGCTTGAAGACACGGCAAACTCTACCTTAATCCGTGGTTATGTCAAACGTTTTCGTGATAAAGCTTTAGAAAATCTAATGAATGACTATTTTGTTGAACAACCAAAGTTTAACGAAAAGGTTTTTTGTGAACGTTTTCGTATGAGTAAAACGTTGTTTTTAAAAATTGTTGGTGACATTGAAGCGCAATTCCAATGGTTTCAAGAGGGTGAAGACGCGTTTGGAAAAACAAGTTTTACCCCTTTACATAAATGTACATCGGCAATAAGGCAACTAGCAACGGGTGAACCTCCGGATAGATTTGATGATTATTGAACATGGCACGAAGAACTTCAGGTTATTATTATTTTTTTCGTTAATATATATTTTTTTTCGTTAATATACAATTTTTTTTTCGTTAATATACAATTTTTTTCGTTAATATATTTTTTAGTCGTTATTTTGTTTTTGTTCGTTAATATATTTTTTATTAAAAGTTGTTGTGTTTTCTAGGTGAATGTCTTGACAAATTTTGCGATGCGATTATAAAGTTATATGGTCGAGAGTTCTTACGTAGGCCGACAACCCATGACATTGCACGGTTATTCGAGATACATGAAGAAAAACATCACATTCCTGGAATGCTTGGTAGCATTGATTGTACACATCTCACTTGGCGAAATTGTCCTAAATATTTAAAAGGCCAATATAAGAGAGGTGATCACCCATACCCGACTATTATGCTTGAAGCGACGGCTTCATATGATTTGTGGATTTGGCATTCGTTTTTTGGTCCGCCCGGTTCAAACAACGATATCAATGTTTTGAATCAGTCTCCATTATATGTTACCGAGCGAAATGGTACAGCGCCAAACAGTTCATTTTATTTACGTGGACGGCTTTACAAACGTGGATATTATCTTGCCGATGGAATCTATCCTAGGTATTCAACACTTGTTAAAGCATATCCGTATCCCACTGACCCGAAGGAAAAGAAATTCAAGAAGCTACAAGAGTCTGCAAGAAAAGATGTCGAGCGAGCTTTTGGTCGTTTGAAGGCAAAATGGTTTATTCTGCAACGTCCTCTACGACCTATGACCGTCGCAAAGATTCGACAAATCGTTTATACGTGTATTATATTGGGGAATATGATTTTAAAAGACGAAGGTGTGGCCATATCACCGGTTCATATAATGGACCAGCCGGTCACGCCAGTTTATGACGATAGTGTGCTAGAAGAGTTACTCGACGAAGATATTCATAACCGTCTTCAATATGATCTTACGGAGCACATAGCGGCGCAAGACTTACCATACCTTGATGACTAGTCATTTCCTATTTTTTTTGTTTTTATTTTCATAAGTATTATGTAACTTTTATTTGAATTATTAATAAAATTTGATGTTTTTAATTAAATTGATTAAATATAATTATGAGTTAAAAAAAATAAAAAGAAAAATAAAAAAGTTTAGGCATGGTTAGGCATCACATTGCCACTAAAAATAAGTAATTAGGCATGATTAGACATGAAATTAGTTGAATTAATTCTATTGGCTAATTACATTTTATTATTAGGCATGGTTAGGCAACATTGCCACCACCCTCAGAGTGATAAGATCATCTATAAGATATTTAAATGCTTAAATCATCCGCAATACATGCTTTTCTAAATACTTTTCACTGTTTGAAAAAGTCATTCAAATGACTTTTGCTTAGAGTAAAGACTTGTGACAATAAACTTGAGAGATTCCAAGCGTTTGATTAATAGCTTGGAGCTCTTGTTCAAGCATTAAATTTTCAATTCCAATCCCGTATTTAGGGCCCGTTTAGTTGGGGCTTTTTACTTGGGTTTGGGATTAAAAAGTTAAATTTAATTGTTTGTTTGCAATTTTAAGATTTGGGTTTGGATGCATAAATCAAATATTAAGGTGTGTGGTAAAGATGAGGGTTTTATTGGTTTTATGATAATGTGTTTTCTCATCCTTAGTTTTTTCTTTTTATCCTATCAATATCAATATAAATAATTTTTAATTTATATTTATGTATATCTATACTTTTAAGTACTATTTTTCTCTCATTTTTCTCCCCTACCTCAAACCATACCCAAATCTTAAAAGGTTAATGGTCTGAAAATGCATCAAACTTGCCACCTTTTTCTTTTGTATGCTACAAACTTTTTTTTCCTAAAAAATTCAAATCCTTTTTTTAATTTTGCTATTGTAACCATGAATCTGACGTGAATGATCTAATCAAGAGTTAATTACATAAATTTACATAAATAGCCCCTGTGACTGTAAACAATTACACCATTCGTCCTTGAGTCAATTACATAAAAAGTCCTTGTGGCTCTAATAGTTTACACATGTTGTCCTTTCAAGAGTTAATTACATAATTGTCCCTGTGGCTCTAAAAAATTACACCATTCATCCTTGAATCAATTACATAAATCATCCATGTGGCTTTAGAAATTTATATACAACATTTTTTTATCCAATCTTTTGCCATATTTTTTATACCATATTTTTTTTTATAAAATCTTTTACCATATTTTTTTTATACAAAACTTTTGCCACATTTTTTATACCACATCTTTTTATCAAATCTTTTGCCATATTTTTTTTACGTATAAAAATACATAAAACAAAATTATTTGTATAAAAATATGTATAAAATATGTGGCGCCACATTTTTTTTCAAATCTTTTACCACATCTTTTACGTATAATTTGTTTTATCAAATCTTTTGCCACATTTTCTTTCTTTCATTTTTTTTGCTTCGAACCACTCGATCAAAATTTTTTATCGAAGCAAAAAAGTGATCGATTACGTATACGTTTTTATGAAGCCCTGGGAATATCGATCACGAATACTTTTTTATTGAAGCAAAAACATGATCGATCACGTATACATTTTTATGAAGCCCTGAGAGTATCGATCACGTATACATTTTATTCTAAGCAAAAACGTGATCACGTATACATTTTATTCTAAGCAAAAACGTGATCGATCATGTATACGTTTTTATGAAGCCCCGAGGATCCATATACGTGATCGATCACTTTTTTGCTTCGATAAAAATTTTGATCGAGTGGTTTGAAGCAAAAAAAATGGAAGAAAGAAAATGTGGCAAAAGATTTGATAAAAAAAAATTATATGCATTTTTATACGTAAAAAGATGTGGCAAAACATTTGATAAAAAATGTGGCGCAACACATTTTATACATTTAAATTTTGTTTTATGTATTTTTATACGTAAAGAAATATGGCAAAAGATTTGATAAAAAAATGTGGTATAAAAAATGTGGTAAAAAAATGTGGCATAAAAAATGTGGCGAAAGATTTTATAAAAAATATGGTATAAAAAATGTGGCAAAAGATTAGATAAAAAAAATGTGGTATAAATTTTTTAGAGCCATAGGGACGATTTATGTAATTAACTCAAGGACGAATGGTGTAATTTTTTAGAGCCACAGGGACAATTTANCTTTTGCCACATTTTTTATACCACATTTTTTTATCAAATCTTTTACCATATTTTTTTTACGTATAAAAATACATAAAACAAAATTATTTGTATAAAAATATGTATAAAATATGTGGCGCCACATTTTTTTATCAAATCTTTTGCCACATCTTTTTACGTATAATTTGTTTTATCAAATCTTTTGCCACATTTTCTTTCTTTCATTTTTTTTGCTTCGAACCACTCGATCAAAATTTTTTATCGAAGCAAAAAAGTGATCGATTACGTATACGTTTTTATGAAGCCCTGGGAATATCGATCACGAATACTTTTTTATTGAAGCAAAAACATGATCGATCACGTATACATTTTTATGAAGCCCTGAGAGTATCGATCACGTATACATTTTATTCTAAGCAAAAACGTGATCACGTATACATTTTATTCTAAGCAAAAACGTGATCGATCATGTATACGTTTTTATGAAGCCCCGAGGATCCATATACGTGATCGATCACTTTTTTGCTTCGATAAAAATTTTGATCGAGTGGTTTGAAGCAAAAAAAATGGAAGAAAGAAAATGTGGCAAAAGATTTGATAAAAAAAAATTATATGCATTTTTATACGTAAAAAGATGTGGCAAAACATTTGATAAAAAATGTGGCGCAACACATTTTATACATTTAAATTTTGTTTTATGTATTTTTATACGTAAAGAAATATGGCAAAAGATTTGATAAAAAAATGTGGTATAAAAAATGTGGTAAAAAAATGTGGCATAAAAAATGTGGCGAAAGATTTTATAAAAAATATGGTATAAAAAATGTGGCAAAAGATTAGATAAAAAAAATGTGGTATAAATTTTTTTAGAGCCATAGGGACGATTTATGTAATTAACTCAATGACGAATGGTGTAATTTTTTAGAGCCACAGGGACAATTTATTTAATTAACTTTTGAAATGACAACATGTGTAAATTATTAGAGCCACATAGACCTTTTATGTAATTAACTCAAGGACGAATGGTGTAATTTTTTAGAGCCACAGGGATGATTTATGTAAATTTATGTAATTAACTCTTGATTAGATCATGACACGTCAGATTTATGGCTACAATAGCAAAATTAAGAAAATATTTGAACTTTTTAGGGAAAAAAAATTGATGCATTTTCAGACCATTAGCCCAATCCTAAATCAAATTTAAATCCAAATTCAAATCTTAAACCCATCTAGAAACCAAATGAACATTTACTTCTTAAAAAGTTTTTTTTTTTTTTTTTTTTTTTTTTTTTTTTTTTTTTTTTTTTTTTTTTTTTTTTTTTTTTTNTTCTACTCCATTCCCAAACCCAAACCCACTCATTATTTACCCAAGAACCCTTATCCATCACACTAGTTCTTAAGCTTTTGTTAAAGCTTGATGCATTGGAGGTAATTTATGCATATGACTTGGTGATTTTGAACAATAAATAAATAAGTGTGACGAGTATGGATCTAGTGAGAAGAATTAATGAAATGAGAAGAGTGAGAAAAAATTATAGCCACATATTTCAAATAAGAAAAGAGAAATAATAGGAGATGCATCTATTTTTCATGGGTGCATCTAATATTTGTGGTTGTAATTTCTTCTCATTCTTCTCATCTTAATTATATTTCTCATTTGATCCTAAGTCTAAGTGTGACATGTCAAACTCAAAAAGTCTTTAAAGACTAATTGCATTGCGCATGCTGTTATATCCTTCTAAACCGTTTTGTTATACATATTTTTTTGTATTATTATCTTAATATTAGAGGATTAAGTTTAACTGTACACAAAAAAGTAAAAGTAAAAGTTCTTGGAGGTCATTTGAATGTCATCCCATCCAGATCACTTGACACATATTTTAAGATGATCACTAATTCTAATCTGAACAAATTTTAGCATCTTATAATCTTTAGACAACCTGTCATTCTACAAACTTTTGGATCCAACAGAGCTCACCTCATTATCTATCTGTTCATAAAATGTCCTATATCAAAGACCCAGATTCTAAATAACTGGAAAGATATGATCTGGATCTCGATCTGTCCACATGATACATTATTATAAAAGCGAATCACTTTTGAACTACCTGATCCAAGTTTAGTTTGCACTTTGCACCAAGGATTTCAACCCATCAAGGGTACATTCAGAACAAGTACAAATCATTTAATAAAAACCCCAAACCACGATTCTTTGACGATATAGAAAGAGTGAACGATTAACAAATCTGTGTTTACTTGACATAACAAAGGACGGTACTAGGAGAAGGTTAACAACTAAAGAATTCTTGACTTTTATACAATCCCCAACAGTCTGAAAACAAAGAAAGTAAAAAGAATCCCAACCCTAACACAAGGATAATACTTGTACATTGCTTGCCACTTGACCCATTCAAATACAAGCGATAGTTCTTGTAGGGTTACTAAGAGCAGCATCCACTATTCTGTGACACGGGTTGTCCACGAATGTTAACTGTTGGTGGCTTTGAGGCATTCAATGCTGGTTGACTTGCCATCCTGCATTTACACCAAACACATTCAATACAACAAGCTGTCAAGCTTTATTGCTAAAATATAGATTATGGGTAAATAAGTCAATTGGGTAATATTCTAACTACAAGGGGCCAAAGGTAAAATAATTTTTTTTGGCTCAAATGATGGCATGTAGTATGAGTCGAAAGCTCCCTAAAATGTACTCCAAATACATAAGCCTGATAATCATTTTATAAAACAATAAAAAGGGTGATAACTTAGATTTAGTTATCATATTTGACACATCAATTACTTGTCGAATAAAGAGACAAGGGACTTGATGAAAATTCAAGTTGGTGGTGCCATAATGTAAGATGGCAATGACAAGCAGTCAGGAAAGTCCTATGGGTCTATGTCACGTTGTTAGAAGCTAGATTTCAATGTTCTTAATTGTTATTGCTCAATCAGATTATTAAAAAAAAAAAAAAAAAAACACACACACACTTACCTATCTTTGATGGAAGCAGTCATGGCCATGAAAGCCTGTTCCACATTGGTGGAATCTTTTGCACTAGTTTCCAAGAACGGAATTCCAATTTCATCAGCAAATGCCTGTAAGATCCAAAATGAACAAAATAATTCCATAAAAATAATTTAACAGCAATTATTATCAATAACAATCCTCATTTGAAACAAGGACATGCACAAGGTGATCTGGCAAATGAACATTTACCTTGGCGGTCTCAGTTGAAACAACTTTATTTGCAACAAGATCACTTTTGTTTCCAACAAGTATCTTGTTCACATTCTCACTGGCATAGCGATCAATTTCACTCAGCCACTGTTTAACATTATTAAAACTCTCTTGATCCGTAACATCATAAACCACCTGTATACATACAATTAGTTAAGATGGTCACATGTGAATGCAAAAGCTATGACAAACTTATAATCTTCTTAAGTAAGAAAATGCAAAAATATTCATGGAATCATTAACACGGTAATGGCTGTGATTTTTCGGTGAGTGGCGGATGTCAAAGATATCCAACATGAACTATCGTAAAATAAAAGACGCAAGCAGGTGACTCACTATGATGCCATGTGCTCCTCGGTAGTAGCTGCTTGTGATTGTCCTAAAACGTTCTTGCCCAGCAGTGTCCCACTGTAAATTAGCACAGCAGAAAAAGTAAGAAAAAATAATCACAGATTATTAAGCAACGATCTTGGATAAGAACAGAGATTTATCTATATCCAGATTATCATAACTACAAGAATAGAATCAAACGCCAACTTACTATCTGAAGCTTAATAGTCTTGCCATCTTGCTCCACAGTGCGGATTTTCTAAAACAAGATGTGAAAAGGTTAAGCTAATCTAATCCAGCTGAATTTAAGTTAACAGTCACCGACTTAGAATAGTTACTTACAAAATCAACTCCAATGGTGCTTATGTAACTATCCAAGTAGGAATCGTCCTATAAAAACAATAAAAATCTGTCAATAGCATGCAGTGCTAATATATGCATAAAGAACTCGTGTTGCCATCCAATGCATCAACAAGTTCTAAGCTTATGATGAATAGAAAGTGACATGAAGAATAAAGTTGAAAAGGGTTAAAGTACCAAGTTCCTGTGACCTCTCTGATACTCTATATTAATGAAGTAAATGAAACTTAAATGTTTTAAACCTTGTTTACAATTCTAAGTCATTAGTACAAGGGATGATCTGAATTTACATGGAACTTTCATAGTGATAAATCCCTATCATAAATATATCCGTTTTAATCTGTGTATTAGAATATACTAAATCCATTTACCATGAAGAAAATGTTGTATAAAAAGCAAACTATAGATATCGACTGTTAATTGTTCCGCTCTTGGTTTCTCATGCAGCCATGATATATCATGAAGTAACAAGCAATGACACCAATTACCACACCCTGTTATATCTTTTAAGAAAGCCAACTTATCCAGACATGTTACAATTAGGGTTAGTAAACTGGATCATGTAAAACCTTAGTGGATTCCCACCAAATTTTGAGAACAGAAATGATTGGGATGACTAAAAACATGCCTAATTTTATCCCTAAACTGACGTGTCAGCATTTTGTTGGTTGCAACCCACTTCTTCACAGACCAATAAACTATTTCCACACAGTTTTAGGCATACAATTAGGCATGTTTTTAGTCATCCGAATCATTTCTCGAGATGAGAATACATAATCTAAACATAGATTATTTCAAATGGTCTGGACCTTGGATTTCATGCAATAACTATTTGGATCAACGTACAGATATTTTGAAAACTAAGTTAGGTTAGTAGAAAACACAATCTAATATTGGCCCTTCCTTTCACCCAGATATAAAGTTAGATACCCAGCGTTAACATTTTTTGACTTCTCACACTTTTCATAAATAGAAAGGAACGAGATTCACGTGAGGTAACTCTATCTTATAAACTCACACGAATATTTAATAAAGAACAAAGGGGAAAGGTATATGTGTACAAATATTACAGAACAGAAAATATATACTCTGTACAAAGCTTAATTTTGTAGGATCCAAGGTACTTACAGCAAACCTCAGAAGCAAACATGACTTTCCTACTCCAGAATCTCCGATAAGCAAAAGCTTGAATAGGTAATCACTGCAAAAGATGACCATGTTTGTAACTAAAATTAGTACTCTAAACTTACAGCGCTAGTACACAGTGAGCTACATATCCATCGAGAACCTTTATTCAATAATGAAATCAAACAAGCAAACCTAAAAATTCTAATAATTACGTTGCACGTGAAAATAAAAAGTATTATGTCATATATAATCAAATTTCGTCACTTGCCAAAAATAAGTCCAAAGAATCAACATTCGTAAGATAAAGGTCAAACTAGTTGTTCAATTACTTAAGCTCATTGTATCCCTTCGAGAGCAGCCGTGCATGTACATGTTTTCTTAGGTCTTATCCCAATCTCTCACATAATCCAAGCCTTTCTTAGGTCTTATACACACAAATCCACATACATACACACATGTGATCATACACACACACACACACACAGAGATACATGTAGGCGTAAGTAAATATGATTTAGTGTATAGTAGCCAGATAAATTAGTATGCTTTCTAAGTTCTACATGCACATTACAATCTCGATGACCTATATACTGATTTTCCTCAAAATCTACCCATTACATCAACAAAGTACCGGTATTTTTCTAATACTTCAATGCAAATCACTGACACGCCATCTTAGTTTGTTTGATAATGATGGAACATATCTAGTATTGCATACCTCGCAGAGATTAGAAACCAACAAAAGTTGCGATATATTATTTCAAACAGATCTCTAATGTCAACAACATGATATGATTTATCGCTATCCCAAAAAAACCCTTGAAAACTTCACTACGGTTAAATTTTACATTAAATTTCAACAAATGATAAGTGATTATAGTAACGATACATTCTAATAAATACTTTTTACTTCAACCGCACATTACCGTTTTCTAAAACTAGACATCAACCAATGCCTTGGGTAAAAAATGACACCCGATCACGCGTACCCATTGCTAGATCACACACACACACATTCTAATTAACTACTATACATTATACAATACGCAGATCAAATAAAGGAAATTCACCCTAAAGTCTCGAANTACCAATTACAAAAAAACAAACCACTAAGCCTATAAACTTTAACCTTAAACTATGAAAACTAGAAATTATAGTTTATAGATATAAATAAAAACCTAAATCAAGAATCAATTATTCTTAAACGATCTATCATCTCCCATCACAAGCTAATAAAAACAATCAAACATCTTTATTAAATTATATAACAAAACAAACAAAATTCACAAATCAAATCAATTAAATCACGATCCAATCAAACAAATATAAGATCCGATCGGATTAAAAGATGATTAAAACTTACTATTCGGGAGTCATGTTGATGATGATGATCGGATTAAATTAAATTAAGTATATGAAAAAAGAAGATGGTTTTTTTTAGTTTTATAAAATTTGGGGGAAAAATAAGGAAGGACCGAATGATGTGGATCAAAAGAGAGAAGAAGATGGGGGACACGTAAAGGTAAGACAACATTTGGTTTACAACATGGTCTTTGCTTTTTATACTTCCTTCCACACGTGAACAGCAATTTTGGGTAGCCGGGGCTTGTTTGTTAAAATTTTGTTAAAATTTTATTAAGTCATGTTTAATAATGAAAATATAACTTAATACAGACATTCTCAGTTTTATTACGAAGTAATAGTAATATTTTCAGTATCTTTTTTTTGTTAAGTCACAAACAAACAATTTTTATATGATTTAATGAATTCGGTTGTTTTTTCATATTAAGCCAATTAAGTCGAATCCAAACACCCCCTAAGTGGTTACTTCTTTCGGTTTATATAGGGCTTATTTGGTTTTGACCTTATGTTTCATAAGCTCACTTCTTGTAATTTATTTGAAACTTTTCAGCTTATATAAGTTTATTAGGTAATAATAAACTTATGTAAGCCGAAAAGTTTGAAAATAAGCTACAAAACCAAATAAGCCATAAGTTGGCTATATAAGCAGAAAAAAACACCCTTTAAAAGTCGAGTTTGAATTGACGATTAATAATACCATAATTCACACGCGGTCGAGAATACGAAGAGGGTAAAATTTTAACTTAGATGTACGCAGTCTAAAAGAAAGTGTTTTTGTGACCATTTTTGAACATTATTTATGGCCGCCTCAACTAGTGAATTTTTAACCTGTGATATCTTGAGAGGACATAACCGCTAGGTCGCTTTTATAGTGGTATCCAATTGAGAGTGTTTACTTTATGTAACGAGGGTCACTGCATGGGGAGGAGGTGCGGGGTTTAGATTTAACTCGAGGACTATTAAAATTATCGCAAGTAATGGCAAGGGTGTTTTTTTTTATAATTTTTCAGGGACTACTTTTTCAACATAAGTAAATTACACTTGGGTGTAATTTTTTTCTTACACTAAAGTCCCTAACAAGGGGAATGTTTCATGTTCATTGAACAAAGACATGTTATTATTAAAAATTATAGCTCATGTTTAAAACATGAAATAAGTTAGCGAGTAAATGGCTATAAACAAGTTGTAAATGGGTTGAACCGATATCTTCATTAGCTCTAATGTTAAACAGTTTGTTCGTGTCAACTTGTTGATGTTGCGGTTAATGTAAAGGTTGGATGGTTCAATTGAGTAGTGACTAGTGAGTACATGACTCGAACGTGTTTAAATCGAACCGAACCCATTTTTATATATATAAAGGGACAATAATAATGATAATAAAGGGACGAGTAGTGCCGTATCCTTCAAACTTAGTTTACTAATAATTAGAAATGACGACATATGACAAAATCATCAATGATAAGATTAAAAGAATCTATATATAGGTTATAAGCTTCTTACGAGTACGAGAACGAATTACGTTAATTTTGAAAGAAGAATAACTAATAAGTGTTATATTTCTTCTTGAGAAAGTATACCCATATTCAAGACGAAAAATAATCATAACTCAAATACTTTTAAAATTCAATGTTTTTGGTCATGGACAATTCATTTTTGCAAAAAAAAAAAAAAAAAAAGAAATAAAAAGTCAAACTATTTATTTACTACAATAAAAACCAAATAGCTAAACTTATGGGTCGGCCTCTTATATGTTGATTATTGAGTATCATGATCTTTACTTTGCCGTCCGTTCGAAAGCCATAAAATGGATGGTTTTTGCCCATCTTTGTTTTCACTGACATATATTATGTTCCGGGCCACTTCCGGGTCTTCCCAAACTAACTTGACCCGTTCCATACTAGAGAATTTCCTTGTTTTGACTTTTCAAACAAGAAGTTTCCAAAAGTAAAACCATGGTACTCCATAAAACAGGTTGAACCATATTAGCTTATTAGTTAAGACTAAAGACCAAGGTCACTGCATGTTCACCTTACACATCAACGTCACATCTGTTTTCTCTCTTCTCTCACTTCCCCTCACTCCCTCTCACTTTTTTGTGGACATTGTCACCTTACCCTCACCTTTCATTAATATACTAACTTTATATAAATATACTCCACTAAATACTCCACATACACTTATAAACAAAATAAAAAATAATAAAACAAGAAAGGGGACCCACATCACTTTGGTTTGCAAGATTTGTGACTGAGTCACCATAATTCTCCTTGGTTTGCGAGATTCACGCTTGAGTTTTCTGGATGGCATGGTCGGCGCGTGACTTTGCCAGTCACTGAAATGGGTTTTCACACCCTTGGTCTTCAGTGTAATACTCCCTCCGTCTCAAAAAATTATTGTCATGGAGAGAAATCACAAAGTTTAATAAAAATGGGACCACTATAAATCTCAACCACTCAAAGAGAATATTCCCCTAACATATTCTCTAGTTTTTACTTAAAAACAAAAATGGATAATTATTTTGAGACTTCCTAAAAAGGAAATGTGACTATAATCTTGAGACGGGAGAGTAGCTATTTAGCTATCTAAAATCTACATATTTTCTGACTCGATAGTACGTCAAAAGACATTTTAGGCATTACACTTATCCAATTATGCACTCACGGCTGGTTACCACACAAACAACCTCAAAAAATGCCTTACGTCTGATCAAAGACCGAGAAAAAAAGAATTAGTGGGTACATTATCCTGATGGATAAGTGATTCTTAAGGTGAGTTCATGGTATGGTATTTTATTGAGTCTAACAATACTAAAAGTGGTTATTTGATCGTCTTTGCCAGTAGAAATCTTTATTTTTTGTCCTTTAGGTGTTGTTTGTTTATTAAGAGGCTTTGAGTATGAATCTGATTCACAAATCTAAATTTAAATCTATTGTTAAAAAGTCTGAATGTGATTCCATTTTAATCTAAAAAATTGGTTGAGAAATCTGAATTTGATTAAAATAAAAATAATTGCTTTTTTTTAAAAAATGTATGAGTGTTAAACTATCAATTTTATAATTATAAGTTCATAAGAGATTAACTTTATTAAATATAAAATACAAATTTTATAATATAATCAATTAAAAGTTACTGTAAAAGTATTTTAAACAAAGCAATTAATTTAATGTTTATTTGACAAAAATACACATGTCAGGGTTTAGATTGAACTTTTCGAAACGACTAAAATTAAATTAGTGAGGTTAAAGCTCAAAATATACGAGTCCACTAAACTGAACCTTTTATAGTTCATCTTTTACATCCTTTATCTAACAAAAACCGTGCAAAGATTCGATTTGAATGTACTTTTATACCAAAGACAAAGTTGAAACAAAACAAAAACAAATAACTTTGAAACAAAAAATCACCTAAACAAAAAAGATATGTGGAATTGAAAAAAAAATGAGAAAAAAGTAAATTAAGAGGTTTTAAGACCATCAATTCCTATCTAGTTCAATAAGAGTTTTATGACTCTTAGAACATTCGCAATGAGTCAAGCTATTAAAGCTTTTTACTTTTTTAAAAATGTTTTTGAAAAGGTTTTTGCATTGTAACAAAGCTTTTTGAAAAGCTTTTTTACAATAAATTGGTAAACCTCAAGTCTTTCCTAAGAGCATGAGCAATGCATCAAGTCTTTAAAGACTTTATGCATTTAATAAATAATATATTTAATGACTAAAGCTTGAAGGAAAGACTTGAGGTTTACCAAGTCTTTGTAAAAAAGTTTTTCAAAAAGCTTTTGATGCAATGTAAAAACCCTTCTCAAAAACCTTTTTAGAATAGTCAAAAGCTTTTAACAACTTGACACATCGTAGATGTTCTAGAAGCTTTAGTCATTAAATGAATTATGCATGTTATGCATTAAATATATCAAGTCATTAAAAGACTTGATGCATTGTAGATACTCGTGGTGTTTGTTTTTTAAAAATTATCCATTAACAGCATCATAATCTCACTCATTTAGACGCAATAAGATGATTTACCCAAAAATTCTGTTTTTTTCATGTAATTAAGAGGCGGTAAGAGGCAGTGTTAAGAGTATTTTTTTTCAGACCGTTAAGAGTGAGTAAGAGGTATAACCCTCTTATTTAACTAGATGAAGGATAAAGTGTCTTAACACC
Source organism: Artemisia annua (assembly GCA_014162995.1). Classification (NCBI taxonomy): domain Eukaryota; kingdom Viridiplantae; phylum Streptophyta; class Magnoliopsida; order Asterales; family Asteraceae; genus Artemisia; species Artemisia annua. The sequence continues at coordinate 75,394 of LBNU01029167.1, forward strand.
TCTTAATGTCTCGTGTTTTTTCTTTACTTTTTTTGTTTTATTTTTTCTTTGTTATGATTTTTTTTTATTTGGGTGCTTTTTTTGTTCCTTTTTCTTTTTCCAACTTTTTCTTTCGTATTAAAGTACATTTAAATAGAATTAATACATATCTTTTTTGTTAGATAAAAAGAATGTAAAACATGATAATAACTATGTGATGATTCCTTTTTTTAAAAATTGGAAGGTTCGGGTTAGCGACTTATATATTTCAACTCTAGCCCACTCCATTTAGTTAATCGTTTTGAAAAGTTCAATCTAAACTCCAACACGTTTCTTTTTTGTCAATAAACATAATATTCAATGTTTTGTTTAAAACACTTTTAATTTTTAAATGACCATATTATAAATTTGTTTTCTTTTATTTAATAAAGTTTATTTCTCACGTCAATGTAATCGTTTATATTTAAATCTTAAATATTGAGAGTTAACACATTCAAAGATTTTTCCAAAAACAAACAGTTTTATTTGAGTCAAATTCAGATTTCACAACCACTTATTCAAATTAAGATGGAATCAGAGTCAAACTTTTTAACCATATATTTAGATTCACATGTGTGAATCAGATTCAGGCTCAAGACCTCTTGAAAGACAAACAACACCTTATTCCATCTTTACTGATCAGAAGAAAACAAATGCTGTTAACATTGACATCTCCTCTTACCGCTTCTTAATGACATGGAAAAAACAAACACTTTTTGGGCTAAACCTCTTATCGTGTTTGGTCAATCAGAATAAAAAGCAGTTGAGAGGTATCTTTGAAAAAACAAACACAACCTTTTGAAGACCTTATTTTCTTCCCAAAAGCCCTCGCCTTATAACTATCTTTTCAAACAAATGACCTAATTATTACATCATTTTCATCGTCATAATCATATTGTACTTGTGACTTTTACATGCGCATTTAACTTATGATCGTTAGACAGTGCAAATTTAACGCATTAATAAAGTTCTTAGATAATATAGAAACAAGGGTTTGTTTAATCAATGTCCTCAAAAGCACTAGTTTAGATGTTTAAATAAAGAAATTTTAAGTTGATTAAATTAAGATCAGAACTAATTAAGATAAATTATAGGTTAAATTAATGTGTATTAAATGCATTTTTAAATTGAAAAAAATCGAGATGAATTAATGCACACTAACCGATGCGTTGAGAAGTACACCTGTTAGACAATCCAAAAAAAAACGATGGATGATCATACATTCATACATTCATATTACTTCCAAAGTAGCGGATTGACTATATATGAAAAGTGCTCAAATGAAAGGGTTTTAGATGCAATATTTAAATACATTAGATGCACAGTCTATAACTCTATACGATATGTAGAAACTTCAAAGCACTTCAACATACAAAAGAAAAAGTTACTAATAATAATGTAATACCAAATATCAATCTCATAACTAATAACGATAATCCCCATGATAAAAACTGCAACCTACCTATGCAGACCTTACATTTGTGAAAGAACCTCCACAAATTTAGTCTTTTCAAGGATGTTTTTAAGCACTTTATCAGCTTCAGTTACAATGGTCTCACCATGCATTGTGTCTTTTCCACATTGTGTTGATAGAAACTCAATGGCCTTGTCGCGGACAAGGGACTGATGCATACTATTAAGTTCAGTGATTAGCATGTTCCTAGAGTCAACCTCCTTTTTTACTTGCTCCCACATATTCAACAATTGATTTCCAACCTTGACATCGTTCTCCATTTCAAGACGGATAGCGTCAATTATGTTTCCCCTCAAGTCATCAGTGTTGGAGTGGAACTCTAATCCCTTAAGGTCGAGGCTGATCTTCTCCAAGAGTTCCCATCGAAGGGAAGATTTGGCATCTCGATATTCGCTCTTTAACTTTGAAAGCAGCATAGTTCCTGTTATCGATAGTTAAAGCTATGTTATATGAAGATGGTAGATTGTGTGTAACTAAGATAACATAATATCTCTCAAGTTATCTTAAACATGACCGATCATGTTTACTTACAAACAAAACAATTAGACTATTGACAAAAAGAAATTGGGTCCTTGGTGGACCCCCACATTTTAGTTTTTAAATAAAAATGAATAATATTACTCTATAATAGGGTACCGTACAAATTAAAATTAACTTTTAGAGTCCGTTTGGTTTGTAAGTGGGATTTGATTTAAATTTGGATTTGGGAATAGTTTGAAAGAAAAAGAGGAAAGAGAAAATTAATTATTATTTAAAAAATATACATATTTTATAACTTAATTAAGATGTGGTACATTATCTTTTAATAAAAAATTAAAATATCATTTGATCATGTGGCTCCTATTCGTTTACAAGTCAAATAAGATTCTTTATTGATCTTTTTATGTGAAACCCACCAATTAGCAGAGAAATGGAATTTGGGATTGAGAGTAGCGCGTGAGTCAAAACCGAATCAACCAAACAAATAATTTCAGCTTTCTTTCAAACCAAACCCTCTCAAACCAGCATACCAAACATACCCTTATTCCTTTGAAACAATACCCATGAACCAAATACATTCAAACACTATGAAGCTCATATATACCTTCCAACAAGGCACACCCTAGCTATATTACAACGAGCGGTCGACACTATTTATTGATTAGTTTTCTTGCATCTTGGCCGAAATGTTTTATTTTATCATAGCTAAATATTTTTTTATACACGTAATAACCCTAATTACAAGGGGTGCATGGGAAGGATTGGCAAGAGTTCCTCCGCTAATTTAAACTTTTTGAGAGATCCTAAATAATAATATAAGATTCCACTTAATGTTAAAGTGACACTTTAGCAAGATATTAATCACAAATTAAGGAAAACTAAATAACTTACTTGAGTCGAATATAAATTGTCTCATCAAATCGCAACAACTTATTAATTTATAACACAAATTTAACAAAGTACGTCAAAGGCGTCCTCTTCGTACCTTTTAGCCTGCAAGATTCTAGGCAAAACGGAAGAGTCACTGCTAGAAGAAAGACGCCAAGAATAGTTGCAGCAACGTAGGCGACAATAATACAAGAAACCATCCCAACTTCAAAGACTGGGTTAATTATAAGGGGAAAGATAACGACGACGTAAGCAATGCTAGCGAAAATTGTCGCATAGAAATTAACACTGATGAGACTCCACATCAAGTCGTGCGTATTCAGGGTTTGACTATTGATAAAACTTGCTTCTCTGTTAAGTTAAATCGTAGATTTCTGAGGAAACTTGTTAAGAGAATCAAGTATTTATAATATATCCAATCCTTATCATTCTATACTTGAAAGTTGAAAAGAATATATTTAGCCCTTGGCCCAATGCGTGTTAGTAATACTTGCATTATATTTAATTTTCTTAATTAATTAATTAACAAACGTATATTTTATTTTAAAACAAGGGTAGCTTGTGTAAATTATTTACTTTTATAGGACTAGTATAGGTATAGTTAGTTTCCACACGAAATTTAAACTTTAAAGTGATATTGCTTAGATTGGCTTTTGCTATCTGCGGAATAACCTACAAGTTAATTACTGAAGTCATCAAATGGAAGGTATACATGGGAAGAAGTCAAGCACAAATGGAAGGTATACATGGGAAGAAGTCAAGCACAAAAGAAGCCGCTGATCAACCGTAACCTCCTTCTTTGTCTACAACCTCCCACAAACCCTAACAAGCCAAGAATTGAAAGAGCTATTCAAACACCGTGGCGACCTTGTTGATGCATTTGTTGCCAGAAAGCGTGACAAATACAATAACCCTTTTGGGTTTGTCAGATTCCGAAATATCTCTTACCCCATCTTTTCTTTCAACCCTTCAAAATATCAAAACTGGAGGCTTAATCTTAGGAGTTTATCCCACAAGATTCGACAAGCAAGGCAATCCCTATCAACAAACCTTCTCTCAAAGCATACCCTCCAGGAATGCGAATCATCAACCCAGAACCCACCATCATAGACCCCCTCTCCATCAAACCAAAAATCTTTCCAACGCCTCATATCGTGATATCCTTACAACAAACACACCTCCCTCACCAATCTCCATCGACTTTCAAAACTGTGAACCAATAGCTCCTAATGGATGGAAGAAAACCTCCATTATAGCAACTGCCAAAACACTCTCAGCTTTACAAAACCTCAAAACCATACTCCAGAACTCCTCAACAGCCACCAACCCAAGCATCATCTATGCTGGTGGTCTCACCATACTTTTATCCTTTGGAGCTTCAAAGCTTGCCAATGATTTCCTCAACAACAATCCCGACCTACTCAAAGAATGGTTCTCAAGGTATGAAATCTGGAATGGTCAGGACTTCAACTATGGTAGAATTGTCACTGCCAAGATCTATGGGGTTCCTATATCCCTATGGGACTGTAAAGTTTTCAACAAGATTGCCGAAACAATGGGCACACTACTGGAGGAATCTATCACAACAACACTTGATGAGAACCTCTCCCACAATCAGGTCACCATTCTTGTGGATTCACATCACAAGATAAATCACCAGGTACTTATCAAATCCAAAACCAAATCCTATATTACTCGCATTGTTGAGGATAATTTGGAATGGATTCCACCCTTCATGCATGACACTGTTACCCAGGAATTTTCTTGGGAAACCAACAGAAACCCAAACACTAGTACTGCCCCCACAAATCCCATGGAAAGTAACACCAACCTAGGTAACACAAACAGCCAACCCTACCCCATCACTTCCAAGACAGGATGTGAAAAGACCCCCGACAGATTCTTAACCTCTGACATTCCCCCTAATAATGATTGTCACGTGAGCCAAACTACTCCATGCACAACAACCACCACATTACCCCCCAAAACCTTTACCTCCAGGGAAAGACCAAGGAAATCATCACCCATGCAACAATTCCCAACCTCATGCATCTCGATCTAAGTTCCCCATCTCTTCTTTCTAACACCGAAAACCCTAACCGACACCATTCACGCACAAAGCTCCCATTCAGAAACTCTCTCGTTCCCATCCCCTTTCAAAACCTCATTAATGAAGAGTATCCCATCAACACAAACACCCACCAGATACCTTCAACCGCCTCAATTGCAACTTCCAATGTCGATGCCACTGGTCATATCAATCTTGGTATTAACCACGACACCAACTATGATCAATCCACACCCATACCACCACCACCCCCTCTTAACCATGATACCAACCATGATCAGTCCATACCCATACCACCACCCTCTCTTANAAACACTAGTACTGCCCCCACAAATCCCATGGAAAGTAACACCAACCTAGGTAACACAAACAGCCAACCCTACCCCATCACTTCCAAGACAGGATGTGAAAAGACCCCCGACAGATTCTTAACCTCTGACATTCCCCCTAATAATGATTGTCACGTGAGCCAAACTACTCCATGCACAACAACCACCACATTACCCCCCAAAACCTTTACCTCCAGGGAAAGACCAAGGAAATCATCACCCATGCAACAATTCCCAACCTCATGCATCTCGATCTAAGTTCCCCATCTCTTCTTTCTAACACCGAAAACCCTAACCGACACCATTCACGCACAAAGCTCCCATTCAGAAACTCTCTCGTTCCCATCCCCTTTCAAAACCTCATTAATGAAGAGTATCCCATCAACACAAACACCCACCAGATACCTTCAACCGCCTCAATTGCAACTTCCAATGTCGATGCCACTGGTCATATCAATCTTGGTATTAACCACGACACCAACTATGATCAATCCACACCCATACCACCACCACCCCCTCTTAACCATGATACCAACCATGATCAGTCCATACCCATACCACCACCCTCTCTTAACCATGATACCAACCATGATCGGTCCACACCCATACCACCACCACCCCCTCCAATAGATAACACTCAGCCCGCTGCCAGTCACCAATCCTTTTTAACCACCCACCATGATGATGAAACCTCTAATACCATCACAGTTGGACACTGTGTTGGTATCCAACTTGATGGCTTTGAGCAGAAGATCCAGGAACTAGTAAACCAACACCGAGTTCAAAACCACTCCCAATGAACTTCTTAAGCCTCAATATCCGTGGAATCAAAGACCCTGGAAAGCCCAGATGGGTCAACCAACTGAAATCCAACCACCATATAAACTTTATGTGCATCCAAGAGACTCACCGACCAGACGGACACAGCTTGTTCCCACATAATTTTTGGGGAAACTACAATTTCTGCCATGACTTTATCCCATCTTCTGGAATTGAAGGAAGATCTATATTAAGTATGTGGGACCCCTCTTTCTTCACACTCCAAGATACCAGAAAATCAAATCACTACTTGCTCACCACGGGTCACATAAACGGCATCTCCACCCCTTGCAACATCGTTAACATCTATGCCCCCCACAACTTTGGTGCAAAAGTCAACCTCTGGAACGAACTTACCACACTCATTGACCACACCAGCGGTCTATGGGTACTTCTTGGTGATTTCAATGCAGTAAGAACCCCATCCGAACGGAAAAATTCCCAATTTGTAGACTCATGCGCCAATGCCTTCAATGACTTCATCCACCGAAATGGACTCCTCGAGTGCGAATAAAAGGAAGCGAGCGGCTCTTCGAGGCAGCACCTTCTGATTTCATAATACAATGCAAGGGAAGATGTTCACATATGTTACAGACAACGGGAACAAAAAAAGTAAGATCGACCGAATCTTAGTTTCTGCAAATTGGATGAACCTATGGCCCAATGCATCCCTCACCGCCCTTCCACGAACCCTATCCGACCACCAACCCCCAATTCTCAACACAGCCAGCCATGACTTTGGCCCCCCACCTTTTCGCTTCTTTAATTCTTGGTTAATGAAGCCTGGGATTGAAGAAGTAATTACAAACAGCCTCCACTCCCACCAAGTCTATGGAAGGCCAGACCAAATCCTCAAAACCAAATTACAAAACCTCAAAAAAGATCTCAAGGAATGGCTCCATGAAAACAAACACCTAGAGAACCAGCATGACAACACCCTCATATCTCAACTTGAGGAGCTTGACGACATAGTCGATCAGCGTGATTTTTCCGATGATGAAATGGCAAAATGGACCCACACAAAAGAGCAATTGCAAGCCTTTGAAAAAACAAGATCAATGGACCTACAACAAAAATCAAGGGCAAAATGGGTTAAATTGGGAGATGAAAACTCAGCCTTTTTTCACGGTTACATGAACAATCGAATTGCCAGGAACCGAATCAATGGGCTTGAGATTAACGACACTTGGCACACTGATCCCCCAGCCATCTGCGATGAAGCCCTTCACTTTTTCAAAGAAAAGTTTAGTGAGCCCAAACCGTGCAGGCCCAAAATAACCTGCCAAGACCTCAAAACCCTCACAGCCGAAGAAGCCACAAGCCTTATAAGCCCATTCTCACTCAACGAAATTACCCTTGCTGTGATGGATTGTGCCAGTGACAAAGCACCGGGCCCAGACGGCTTTAACTTTGGTTTCATCAAGCGTTTTTGGGAGGTTTTAAAGATGGAGTTTTTCAATATTCTTTTGGATTTCTTTCACACTGGTACCATAAGCCATGGCTGTAGCTCATCCTTTATCACACTCATCCCTAAAACATCCTCCGCCAAATCCCTCACCGACTACCGTCCCATCACACTAATTGGCTGTATCAGGAAAACCATCTCAAAAGTCCTCGCTAACCGACTCAAAAAGGTCATCTGCAAGATCATCTCCCCCAACCAAACAGCTTTCCTTTCTGATAGGAACATTCTTGATGGGCCACTCATGTTGAATGAAATCCTCACATGGCTAAAAAAGAATAAAAGAGAAGCCTTTTGCCTCCAAATAGATTTCGAGAAAGCCTTTGACAACTTGAGTTGGGATTTCATTATATCCGTAATGCAACAAATGGGTTTTCCCAAACGATGGCTAACATGGATTAAAGGCATTCTATCTTCCACCAGGTCGGTTGTCCTTGTAAATGGAAGTCCAACATCTGAATTCAACTGTGAACGTGGTGTTCCCCAAGGTGATCCCTTGTCCCCTTTTATTTTCATAATTGCAATGGAAGCTTTTTCTAGCATCATCCGTAGGGCTGTTACTGTGGGTCTTATAACCGGAATCCAACTTCCAAATCATGGACCAAATTTCTCACATCTCCTTTATGCCGACGATGTAATACTCCTTGGCTCATGGTCTCAAACCCACCTTCTAAATATAAACCGAATTATGAGGAGCTTTTACTTGGCATCTGGTCTAAAAATCAATCACCACAAGTCATGCTTCCACGGCATGGGTTTATTAGAGCCTCAAATTGAAACATCCGCCAGCATCCTTAAGTGTAAAAAGGGTCAACTTCCGATCACCTACCTTGGCCTCACAGTAGGCGCCAACATGAACCGAATCAATAACTGGGCACCCGTCATCCAAACCTTCGAAAACCGCCTATCATCCTGGAAATCAGCCACCATCTCAATTGGTGGAAGAATCACTCTCATTCGTTATGTGCTTGACAGCCTCCCAACATACTTTTTCTCTTTGTACAAGGCACCGGTTAGTGTTATTGCAAAGCTTGAAAGAATCCGTAAGTCTTTCTTTTGGGGTGGGTCATCTTCAAATAAAAAAATACCATGGGTCTCATGGGATCGGGTTATTGGCCCTGTGAAACAGGGGGGCTTGAGTTGGGTTGCCTAAATGAAAAAAATCTTGCTTTACTTTCAAAATGGCGGTGGCGACTCCGAACCGAACCAAATTCTCTTTGGGGTCGCACCATCTCTTCTATTCATTCATCTCGCAGGAACTGTATCCCCATCCCTCTCAGGTCAGGTTTGGTGGGAGCTTGGCTCAACATTGCCAAAATTAGCTCCCACCTCGAAAAGTTTAATGTTTGTTTGCAGGATTTATTCACAGGGTCTGTTGGAAATGGCGCCTACATTCGCTTCTGGATTGACTGCTGGAACGGCAACAAGTCACTAAATACCTCCTACCCCGACTTGTTCAAGCTTGAAAGGAATAAAGGATGCTATGCACGAGATAGATGCACTGGAAATGGTATTTACTCCCAGTGGGAGTGGAATTGGATCAGACCTCCCTCCACACCCGATGGACTACACCAACTACAGCAACTTCTATCAAGCATTCAATCAGTCAATCTCAACGACAGCAACGATTCATGGAACGGGCCTATGACTCTTCTGGATCATACACCGTGAAATCCATGAAACAATTGCTTGCCAAAGCCAGTTTTGGTCCAAACCATTGGATGTTTCCATGGAACAAACACGCTCCCTTAAAGACCAACATACTCGGCTGGAGATTGGAGATGAATCGCCTTCCAACGAGCGACCTACTCCAGCAGCGCAACATCCCATTACCCTCAACAATCTGCCCGCTTTGCAATATCCATGAAGAAACCTCGCATCATCTTTTTATCACATGCCCCTTTGCTGATTACCTATGGTCGTTTTTGCTATCATGGAGTAAGATATCATTGAACAAGCCTCCCCATGCTAAAGCTCTTTTTGAAGTACATAAGGACCCCACAATCACCTCCAGCAAAGCGAAATACATCAGCTTGATAGTCCTCTCCTATATTTGGACTATTTGGAAAATTCGGAATGAATGCATTTTTTCCAACAAAGACCCATCAATCCGATATGCCACGAAAGAACTCAAATNAAAAACTCTATATCCGCACTTTGCGACGATATACATAAATTAGATGATCACCTGCACATAGCGGCGACGATTTATAGCAGCGTTAATTTGTGTGTGCAAATTATTATACGTGTATATGCGTGTGGAGTAAGTGAAGTAAAGAAAGTTATTCGCTTGAATTGTAATTATTTAAATATTTTATAGATTGTATTGCCTTTTATATGTGAAGGGTATAACAACATTACTAATATTTTTAAAGTTTTTTACTTTTAAGCTCATTATATGTAACAGAGATTAGTCATGTTTGTTATTGTACAAGTATCGATCTTGTTTTATTATTTCAAAAAGTACATTATTTAAATTTAATTTGTTGAAAAGTTTATACATTTTATAAAGTGAAATGGAAAAACAAAGTTTAGATGTTACTTGATGTGAAATCTTCAGAGTCAAATGGTAAAACAAAGTTTAGACAAACGAAGTTAAGGATAAAAACATTGCCAACAATAGTTAAGTGAAACCATACATTTGGTTAATTGTTCTTGAACCATAATTGTTCTAAATGTAATCAAAGTAGTAAACAAACACAGTTTGATCAGCTGAAGCAGTCAAAGAGAAGAAAGAATCAAGTTGAGGAAAAAACTGCTCATAACCTTAAGTTTAATTATATACGCTCAGAAACACGATGTGCTGACTCTTATAAGTTATAACTAAGCAGGCTTATGAATCTTGGATCAAAATTGTCTGAATGTAAGGTTAAGACGACCAGGTCTAAGCTTGCTTTGTTGTAGCAATGGTAGAGGAGCTGAATTTGGGATGATCGTTTTCACTCCATGATAAACATTTCTAGACTTTCCCCCAAACACCACTACATCTCCTGATTCTAACAAAACCTCGTTTGCCTTTCTCACATCTCTATTATGACCATACAAGAATTGTGCAGAGTCACCAACTGATATGGAAACAACGGGCAATCCTTTTCTCAAACTATCTGAGCTCTCATCGCGATCCTGCGTTACAATCCTTAAATGTGGAATGTTTACTCATATGTATAACAAGAGTAAGATTATTGCTAACTAGAGGTCTACCTACTTACTTAGAAATGGGTTGACAGTTATTCATAGTGTTTTCATATGCATAACAATAGTCAGATTATTTCAGCTCTAGTTATATAGTTATAAATAATAAAAAAACACCGCCTCTTTCAAGTTTCAACAATTCTACATAATATTATGATAGCACATTTCCTTGATAACTTTAAACAATGACTATATCCTAATTAAGCTTGTAAGTAAGTAGAAAAAACTAACCTGATGCATACCAAGTCGACCTGTGGCTGTATAGAAATTGACTATACAAATGTCTGGGTGCATTGAAGGAATTTTATCATCATGTGCTTGAGAATCTTTGATTGAGGTTTTGGCTAATGACACTAGTTTATCATGAACCGGTGGTGCTTGGGAACCATCATATCTGTAACGTGCAGCATACTTTGTTTGAGGGTCCCAATTTCGACCAAAGCACATCATATGTAGATTAAGTTTTGCTCCACTGTTTAAACCAGGTTGATAAAATCCCCCAGGACCCATTCCAAATTCTTGACATATCTTAACTATTTCAACCTAAAAAGATTAAATTTGATATTTATAATCCAACATGTAAGCTAATAGATGAACGTGCATTGTAATAATTAATTGCAACATTGCGGAGAAACTATTTTAAGTTGGCATTTTTCTTGTGATTTTGCATCAAAACTCAATAAAGGTCAACAATTGTACTTAAGCTCCGTTTTGCAGAGAGAGACATTTTGGGGGACAACAAAGTTTGTTTATTTTTGGAAACTGTGTTGTCAATTTTCTTTAGGTTTTAACAGATGAATGCATAAAAATTGGACTTGAATTGTTTGAAAAATAAAAGAGTATAAAAGACCAAAATTCATTTATGCATTCATCTGGCGAAATTTTTTATACTCTTTTATTTTTCAAACAATTCAAGTCCAATTTTTATGCATTCATCTGTTAGATAACAGAACGCTTAAAAACATAATGTTAAACCAAAATTCATTTACCTGGTCAGTGATGCTAATGTAATTCTTCAAGAGAACCATTCCAGGTTTGAGTACTACGCAAGAACTTTTAAGATTGTAATCCTTCTTCATTTCGATCTCGGACAGTGAATTTGTGCTTTTCTCGGGAAGGATTAAACTGAATGGTTTTGTTGGAATTGAATCGATAGCAGGAATCATGTTATTCGGCTTGTACATATCATGATTGGTATCCTCCAATGGTTTACGATATATAGCCTGTATAGTTTTTGTTGAAATTAACAATGGCCGGGTGAACATATAGATGTTCATGTACATAGACAAACTTCTTTGAACAATTACGTTCACTTCATTAATGGCCTTAAGAGTATATATAGACTTCACTAGTTCACTTGATAAAGTCGATAAGAGAATGTTCTAAGTTTAAGTGACAATGAACAAAAAAACCATCATTAGCTACATTAGAAGGAAAAAATAAGTCACTTATACCTGCTAGGCATACAAAATTCACTCATGCAATTTGAAGAAACAAAAAGTAGATATTATACTCATAATAGTTTCAGCAAATAACTAACTACGAAAGATTCTTAGTTTCGAGATTACACCGGTCCAAAATAAATTACGGAACTAGGGAGTGTCCTGGTGTCACGGGACCATGATTTCTCCTAATTGCACCGGTCCAAAATAAATAATTAGGGAGTATGTTTCTAATCTTTGTTTAAAAAACTGTGCATTCGTTGACTTGTAACTCGAGTTCACCACTATGGAAAAGAGTAAATAAAATAAAATACAATAGAAGTACTTAGAAATAGATAGGACTCACACTTTGATTGACCACGTGAATAGATGCTCTAAGAACAAGCTGCAAAGGCATCATTTGTATGCATCGTCGTTTTATTATTGGGTTCATCATCTCTGTATTGAAAAGCTTCGATATAGGGGCTTTTTTTTTTTTTTTTAACACGATATAGGGTTTGTTGAGTTTTAAATATATACGAAAAGGAGAAATGATATGATCCATGATCTTCACATTTTAGTACTTTACAGCATGTAAATTATAGCTAGCATGGACTTTTTGGCCCAATTAATTTGCTTGGGCCCATTTTAATATCCAACCCTCTAACAAGTCAGTAAAACCTCTATAAATTAATAGTGTTGGGACCGGGATATTTTATTAATTTAGTGAAATATTATTATATCAATAAATTAATAATTTATTAATTTAAAGAGGTTTTACATATGACCTTTAAATTTTCAAGTGTAATATACTAGATACAATGTATACTCGTTAAAGATGAAAAATAAATTTGAAAAACAAGTTCCAATTAAAATTTTATGAATTCATATTCACACTTTATGAAAATAAAATTAACACTTTTTGTTGCAATACGAGAAGACAACACACCAACACTTTAGTGCAATAAAGAGATTTTGAGATAAACTCAATATAGATATGAAGTTCAACAAAAAATAACAAGTGATAATGAATTCATTTTTTACTAAACAATCTTAGGATTTTGAAGTGTATCTCTTACACACGTGCATATATAAATGTATATGAAATTTTGAGTAATTATTAATTTATAATTTCGTTGGGACTAATATATATAAACTGGGGTTTCAAAAAAATTATTATCTTATTATTTTATCGATTGGGGTCCAAATTTGTACTGGTCCCAAGTTGGGACCGGACAAATTATTAATTTTATCGAGGTTATTAATTTATCGAGTATTAATTTATAGAGGTTTTACTGTATTTACGATCTTCGATGTTTTGAATACCGGACTCAGGGACGGAACCAGTGGTCCCGCGGTTCCTGGGAAACCGGGGTCCCGCGGTTCCTGTGAACCCCGTGAATTTTTTTGATAGTGTTAATTTTTGAAAAAAAACATCAAGTTTCCCTAAAAGAATCATAAATGCACCCGGTCCATCGGCATATCCTACACTATATAATAGGCTAACCATGACACATCATCAACCTCTAACATTTGCCACCTCATTGCCACATATTCAACTCATTGCCATGTCATTGCCTACTTGGCACACACTTTTCATGCATAAATTGAACATTTTTTAAAATTTGCAATTCATGGGACTCGAACCCAAGACCTCTTGATCAAAGAGCAAACACTCAACCACTAGAGCACTTGAGTATTTGTGTTAAAATCTTTGAAAACAAAATATAGATGCTTTAATGTTAGGCGTCTGTTTGAATTTGGAATGTTTGACCAAAATTTCTAATTCACTAAAAATGTGGGATTCTCATTTAATTGCAGTTTTAAAGGCACATTTATTTGCTAACCATTCTCAATTATTCACACAAAACACACACACAAAAACTACGGCAATCCAAAAATGTAATCATCAAATCAAATTCATATGATTATCATTATGGTTCATCAATATCGGATTGATGATTATCAACAACTTATATAACGTACGCATATGATAATCAACAAATATATAAAGTAATCGATTTTAGTTCTATGTTTAATTTAATCTTTTCATTCAATTTATTAAATCTTATTGTAAAAAAAATAGGAGTTTAATGATTCATGATATGGTTAATTTTAAGTGCTTGAAAATTTTCATTTTTATTTGATTAATTGATGTTTCATATTCGAATCAAGTTTTAATAAGGGTTTTGATGATTCAATCATTGCTAATGCGTATAACTGTATATTACAATTAGCTTGATCCTTTTTGCTACTTATCTTTGATTGAATAATAAAAATGATCGGATCTTTGATGTTTCTTTGTAGCTATCATGGTTGAGTATGTGTGTACACGTCTCTAATGATGGGGTAAAGCAATCAAACCGGTGGTATTCAATTCGGCCATGAAAACATTGTTACAAGGTACTTTTTAGTGTTAAATCCTTGATAAAGTTCATTCATTTTTTATATAATCACTTGGTTATGTTAAGGTAGATGGTACTGTTAGTCGGCGGCTTACCATGGATTAATTCGTTTATTCCTGATATTAGTGATGCCATTTTGGATCATTAATGGTTGAACCAAAGGTATGCCGTAAACTTAAGTTTTTATTATATACGATATTTAAAATTCGTCTGAATGCCAATGTTGCTTGCTATGAGTAGGGGTGATTTAATAAACATGCTTTCCTGCACTTTTAAAGTTTGATGAGATTTGAAGAAGATGTTAGATTTATCATTTTGTTGTTGTGATTCTTCAGATTACATGTTTAGTTGTTTACGGTTTATATGAACTAAAGTAAAGGTCTCCGGTGACACAAATTGATAGATGGTTCAAAGGATCATATAATTATCTATAGATCTAAACGTGTTAGCTATATGCATCACTATTTTCATTTACATTTATTATTCAATTATATAACTTTTAGTACAAACATGAATTTTTTTCTTTATCGTATGATTTGTATAGTGGCGGTGTTCTGTAACTTCTAATTGCAACTATTTTGTATTTTAGATCATTGCCCAACATCTTTCTGTAAGCTATTTGTAGGACTTGGAGGTTAATATATTATGTTATTTTTCATGTGATGATTAGATTGATTGTAATGTATTATTTATGTCCTTTTTGCAGATTAGGTTGACCTGAGCATTTAATTATGCAGTGACTTACGCAGCGAGCTTATATAAACCACTGAGGTTGAAACATTCACATTCACCACACAATTACCACGATTCATTTTCAAACGTATTCAATTCAGAAATCCCTTAATTTTTGTCCTATAAAATAACTCATCCTACTTCATGAATGATGATCAAGGATGCTTTTGATCAGGGTATGAATTGACAATTGTTTTTTCTTACAATTATTGTGATGTTTATTAATCTATTTCTTTCAAGGATTAATTAAAGTGTTTGCCGAATTTTGAATGCTTAATATTTTAATTTATTCAATCAGTTTATGTTCCGGTATCCATGGCTTTGATGAATCGTGATTTATTCAATTGATTTTAGTTTTCTGTGATTACTATTGGGTGTGTATCTGTTATGTTTACATCGATTTTGGATCTTTCTGCAGCAAGAGGACAAGCTTGAAGGGGATGGCAAATCCCTGATCAAATCCATCTTCCAGGTTAGTGTGATTTCTATAATTATGGTATGTTTATACTTTGTTACGAGTTATGTTAATTTACAAGATAATATGTTATTGAATTTAATTCATGGATCAAAGGAGGTTATGCGCAGAATTAATGATGATAATGATAGAGTTCCGTGTGGTCTCAATAGTGGTTAAAATTCAAATGTTGGCTTAAAGGTATAATCATTTATCTACACATCAGTAGCTTAGGTATATTCATTACAATTGCATGTTACTATATGGTTCCATGGTGTTTCTGTAGGAATCTCAAGAGCGAAAGAGGAAGGAGAAGCTCCTAAATGAGTTGCATGCAATCAGATGGTCTAAACAATGTCAATGGTAATTTCAGCCTTTTGCTTAACATAATTTTTTTTGAATGACAAAGTTTGGTTCAAGATTTTATTTTTGTATGATTCACTTAAAAATAATTCTTATATCTAAAAATTTAGGTGGCCATCATGCGGCTAAAGGGCCCAAGATGACATAGCTAAATAGTTTACCGGTTACTGATTCACTGCTTTGATTCTCCCATTTTAAATTGATACACCCCGTGTTAGTTTTCTCTGACTTGGTTTTGATTCAACTTTCATTATAGAATGCATCTTCTCAATTACTCTTCCATATAATAGATAAAGATTCTTGATGATAGCATGGAAAGAAGATGTACCCGATGTAAGGCAATAACAAGTTACAAGATTGTTCGTTTTCCTTCTCTCATTCGATGTCGTGTACACCAAGGTAGTGTTCCATATCATATGGGTTAGAGATAGCAAGTTTAGCCCAATAACCTAAAATGGGTCAATATGATGAAAATTAGTCATAAACGAGGTGGGCGGCGGACCGCCGCGTTGCGGCGGGGCATTGTTTCCGTACGTCTAGTTTACACAGCAAGTCATGCAATAACTAAATAAGAATGCTATGTAAAATGATCTTTTAGTATCTGTATATGCAATGAAAGTAAGAATGAATAAATAGAGTTCAAGTGGGCAAAGTGCTCTGGAACGGTTTTAGCAGCCACTTCTGGTTCCCAAAAACATTTCAAACTCAGTGACTCATCTCCTCCTGTAGTTGCAACATCACATCGAAGCTCTGGATATATGACCAGTAAATTCAGCCACCCTGTGTAGTGTTCCGCTAATATTAACATGTGTCCGAGTGCATGATAAAGCAAGATTATTCCATCCAAATCAACGCAAAATAAGTACGTATTTGCATGAATGATCAGGTTCAAAAAAAGGGTGTAGTTATGCAGCCGCATTTCGTTCCAGAAATTTAGCATAGGACAAAGAAAAACTTAAAGTTCTAACGCAGTAGATACATAACGACTTGCTAAATAAAATGCCTACCCACTTTAGAAAAGAATGTGACTAAATGGTTACAAAATTATCTATTTTGAAAGCTTGTTGTATAGAAGCCAACACTCACATATTAATAGAGCATCTTGCATACATGTTTACAGCTAGAAGATTATATGTTACAAAATTAATAGCAACATACTCCAATATAACTTCGTCTTTTTGTAAACCATCAGTATATTTGACATTTAAACTTCGAAGTACTCACTGAAATGGTCATCATATAAATTCTTTTATGTATTAACTTTACTTGTGCTTAGTGTGAATCATTTATGTAAGAAACATATATGTCAACTGGTGATGACTATCTACCACATCCTACTCTATTCGAGTGCATATTAAGTTTAAAAACCCCGTCGTATCAGATACATATTAAGTTTATTAACCCCTGTTCAGTTGGTTTTGTTAAACAGATAGAATGAATAACTTGCCTGATAACATTGACAGAAAGGAGCCAAGTCATAATGGGGAAATTTTTCCGTAACACCGATGCTCAAGCGTAAGAATAGCAACTCCAGACTTGTTTGTCAAAACCTGTATGAAGTTACCGAATCAGGTTTGACACATCATGGATACCAAATACTACCAAAATTTATTCCAGTGTTATGCAACATAGATTTAAGACAGTTTTTTGAAAGTAAGTTAGGGATGTCAAATTTAGGCTCTGTAAAGACTCAGAAACAGACTTAAGAAAACATGCGTAATTGCCTAAAATGCCCTTTAATTTTAATCATGCATGTATACGAAATTCTGCATATTTTTCTGATTTCACCCTCACCTCATTTCACATATCCATAGTTCTAATCCATAGTATCCTCACTTTAATTCCAACTTAAAAACGCTTATTATAACGATCCTACAACACCAATTAAATACACATTATCTGTTGTTTTGAGCTTTTCATCTTTCCGTCTCATATATTTTGAGGTTAACATCTTTCCATCTCATATAGTCTTGCACACAATACTTTCAACGCTTTAGCCTTGTTCTGTTAAAACAAAAGTAAAGAAAAATGAGCTTCCATATTACATACAAAACCAGTAGTTAGCTTATTAAACATGATTTACCATACAAACTGTGAGGCCGGATGGAATATGGGTGACCGTAACAGCATTATTAGTAGTATTTGCATGCTGACCACCAGATGCACCTGATCTGTATGTGTCAAACCTCAAGTCCTCATTCTGCAGTTAAACATCTACCTGCAAAACATCATCATCCCAATTAATGTGAATCGCAAGTGTCATGTCATATATTAATAAGCATATAGCAAAATCATCATTGTTGTAGCAAGTAATCCCGCGTCTGTCTGCTGAAGAATATCAGCAGAAACGACACTTGTGTGAACCCTTGTCGCTAACACCCGAAGAGACGCATTATTTGTGTGATCAAAAGTGTGACTTGAAGAATCAGTTACTTAAAGGGCCATCAGTAAGAGCAGCAACACCAGTAAGCTTATCAATCCAGCCTGCATTGCGTACAGACTTCCTGCAAGTGGACATCTAGTCAATTCAAAAGTATATAGAAAGCATGTTTCATGGGGTGTTTGGGTTGGCTTATGTAGAAGTGCGTACAGCAGTTTTTCTAAAATAATGGTTAGTTGATTAATCAAAGATCCTAACATGAAGAGTGTATAAAATGTAGCTCCTTGACAAAGGTTTCTGGTGAAGATGCTATCGAATACATCCATGATGATCCGGTATTTTGTGTCAAGAAGTTACGAAAGAATCTGCTATGTGTGAATTCAAAATTATTAAAGCATACAACTAATTAAAAGGCAGGATTCTTTGTTATGAGATTACCTAAGAAAAGAATGAGACATGTCTTTGATGGCTAAAACCTAAAACGACAATGTTAATCCAAGTATCAGTTGCATATAGATTTATTAGATTATACATATCGTAAGATAAACAGTGACCTAAAATTTTCAAAATAAAAGGCATTAGATCTTCAAGGACCCATTTCATTTCCCTCAAATGATAACAATCATCACAACCCATTACCATATACCGATTTCAGGTTGGTGATGCTCCTTTATTAACCCTTATAAAAGGTGAACTCAATTACTACTTTTTACCATCATCTATTTAATCTTAAACCCTTTGTAAACCAATTAGGTTGAGATCTTGCTATGTAACTTTTTAACAGCCTTGTAGTTTCTTTGTACAGAATAAGCAAGTCTGAATACTATTTACTAAAGTGTGCAACTTATAAGTGCTGATTTATCAGCATAAAAATAAGCAATCCCAACTACCCTCTAAGAAAACTAATTAAATAAGCAAATAACACCTTTTTTAGCCACCACTATTAAAGAAATATAGATATGAACATGTAACATCAAGAAAAGATTCGTAAGTGAAAAAGTAGGAAAAAGAAAATATAAACCTCAGTAAATCACAAAACGAAACCTGACAGCCAAAATTCCGTATCAAAATCCAAATCACCATCTTCTTCATAAAAACAAATCTCCCAGTAATCTTCCGACACCCAATACATCGAAAAGTCAAAACCGTAACTTTTTCCCCTTCATAAACTGCTACTGAATCTCAAAGCATAAAGAAAACCCCTAACAATCAAAACCTAACACCCCCGTTTTCATGGACCGATTTGACTGTGTGTGAGCGAAGATAACTATGAGTAGGAGAATATACAAGCGGTGCCGTCAAAGAAAGAAACAGGCTAAGATACCGGGCCTGGACAGCAGCAATGGGCTGGGCTAAACACATGCGAAATCAAAACGACACATTGTGCGTCGTTTTTGCCCATACATTATATATATAGTAATTAATGATGCTTTTACAAATATTCCCTCCTTCCATAGTGGAGGCCTTTCTAATCAAAACATGGGAATGGGCTCTGTTCAAGAATAGTGGGCTTACTAATGGCTTTGAACATTGACCAAATTTATTACCTGCTACTAGTTTCCTTGTGTTGACAAGAGTTTAGTCAGACAACATGGCCTGATGGGTTTGTCACACAAACAAATAGCAAAAATAATAACATCAAAAATTCCAAAGTTAAAAATTCCGATAAAAGCAAACTTTGTTATTCAATTCAAAATTAAAAAAAAAAAAAAAAAAAAAAAAAAAAATAAGTGGTCAAATAGGAGTTAGTGGAGTCGTTTGTATTTAAGTGCTATACGCATGAATTGTGCATGTGGCTTATAGGTAGTAATGCTTTTGTTATACTCCGCATTAGTTTCTTTGCATCCATATATATATGTTTGACCGAATTGTTGTTGTTGTTTGTTTTTTTTGGAAGATTGAAACTGGCTTCTTGTTTTGTATCTTACTACGGAATATAAGGGTTTTGGAGGATTTGTTTGGTTTCGTGATTAGGGTTTTACAATGGTGATTCGATTTGAATTGGTATTGGTATTAATAATGGTATTGAATTTGGTATTATTATTTGTATCGGGTTATTGTTTAGTTCGAATTCTGAATTGGTAATGGGTTTTGTATCGGTAATGATAATAGTGATGGTGATGCAATAGTCTAAATTAATCCGACTGTCTTGAGTAATTATGTGTTGCATCTCAACAACATCATGCATCTGATTTCGCACGTGGTTCTGCATCTGGTTCCGCTTGGTTTTATCTGAATCTGAATCTGTCTGAATATGAATATGAATATGAGTCTGATTAATACGTTTTCAGTATTCCCTCTTTAATTTCTACATGGGTCGATGGAGGCATCAACAACGCCCCTACCTGCTGTCCCAAACGTAGCACATGGGGTGCCATTTTACACTCCATTTCTAGACTTAAAGATCAAGGTATGGATCTGCTTTCTTTGTGTTCTCGCAACAGTGGGGATGGGGTTTCGACTCGGTTTTGGGAAGATACATGGTGTGGCAATCAACCTCTTAAACTTCAATTTCCTCGTGTGTACTTGCTTGATAATAATAGGAATTGCTCCATTGCTAGTAGGATCTTGTTAGTTGATTGGAGTACGGTGCTTAGACGTGTTCCGAGGGGTGGTATTGAGACAACCCAGTTTAACGCCTTAAAGGCTGCAATTGGATGCAATGGGTTCTCTGTTGCTTTGGTTCGTGACATAGTTGATTCTTATATTCTAGATGTGGATCATGTGGCCACTCGTTGGAATCGCTCTATCATGATCAAAGTTAATATGTTTCTGTAGAGATCAAAGCTCAAAAGGCTTCCATCGAGGGTTAACTTAGATCGGAAAGGTATCGATATTGGCTCAATTCTTTGCCCAATATGTCATGATGACATCAACACTGTTAACCATATTTTCTTCAATTGTGGGATGGCTCAAGATTTGTGGGATTTGATGGCCAAATGGTGGGAGTTGGATATTCCTTTTTGTGCTACAATTGCATAGTGGTACGACTGGCTTGACTACTCTCCCATTCCAAGCAAGGTGCGTTTGTTTCTTGAAGGAGTAGGCGGGACTCTTTTGTGGTCTTTTTGGACCTACCGTAATCGCTTGCTTTTCTCTAGTTCTCCTCCTAAGAAGTCGGTGCTTTGAGATTCTATAGTTTCGCAATCTTTCTTATGGATTTCATCTAGAAATCCTAAGTTTAAGTGTAGTTGGGTTTGTTGGTTACAAAATCCGTTGGTAACTATATCTTCATTGTAATATTATTTTCTAGCTTTTGCTAATCTTTAATATAAGAATAATCCATCCACAATATAAGAATGAAACCCTAACATATTGATTGCCAGATCTGCTCCAATCCAAAATGATACGGCAGTATAACTATCACTTTAAGGAGTTACATTGTAGTACTCAGTGTCACGCGAAGCAGTGGATTGTTCAAGCAGCGAATATTTCGTGCACCTCATACTTAAAGGAGTAACGTTGTAGTGCTCAGTATAGGTATTAAGTCACATCTATCGTACAAGCACTAAGTCACAAGATGGGATGTTTACTTCTATTTCAAGCTGGTCATATTGGGCTGTCTCCATATGTGGTCATTACTTTTAGCCGGTGAATTCAAAGGAGGTTCGATTAAAGGTTGATTTGAGAGAATTGTATTGAGAGTATACTTTTGCGACATATACTCACAAATTATGCTTTCATGGTCTATCTATATTGCATCAGAAGTGTAAAGTACGGGTAATAATGGCATGTACACAAGATTATGATAATTCCGATAACTCGCAACCATCAGGAGGGAGAAGAGCATGCCAGAAGAAGTAGTGTTTCGTCTTCAGTACGTTGGTTGATCGAGGGAATTGTGCGTTATGTACCAAGTATGTGTATGTGTTCATCAGCACCGATCCAGCATTAGCAAAGCCCGGTGTAGAAACCTGGAAACGAGCACTAGTAATTCTTCTACTAGACCTACTTAGCTTACCCCTAAAAGGTGACATTTTTTTTATGAAATGTCCTTGGTTTGAAGACCATTTGTTAGTATCATTCTTTCGAAGGTATAACAATACATTAATATATGAGTAAATCTTTTAAAACAGGGTGGCATTATACCCCTACAAAGTGTCTTAACACGAAATTTTATATATAGTAATTGCTAAACTTGAACCATAAACACTAAAAACAAATAATCTAAAAAATTGTAAAAGTCCGCTACGAGAGTACAACGTGTTCAATATACACTTACAACGGACTTTTAAAAAGTATGGAAAATTTTCTATATTATTGTAACATTGTGATTCCATTATTGATTATTAACATTTTAAATGATTATCACTTAATTATTTGTCTAAAAATTAAGTGTTTTTTAACCTCACGTGGATCGATATCCAACCCTAAATATAATAATTTGAAACTCTCTTGACAGTGACATATCATATTAATCATTAACCTCAACTCTTATACGGTGTTTCNAAATACTAATCAAAATATTTATTACCTTGAAAAGAAAGCTAATAGCTATAAAATCCAGTGTCAACCTTACCCAAAAAAAAAAAGAAAGTGTTCAGAACAAACCTAAACACAAAAGCTGAAAAATATAAACTAAACAGGATATCTAGTGAAACCATTGGAAGAGTCTTCAATTGGTTCACCTGATAAATCTGTTATGGAAGACTAGTTTAGTGAATTGGATGGAAGGGTCTTAAGTCGGTTCATCTAAAAAATCCGTGACATTAATTTGAGAATTTACCAATTTAATACTAGTTTCATTGTGTTGATAAGAGTTCACTTAGACAACATGGCTTAATGGGTTTTGACTTTTAAGGTGCAAACCTACTTGATCTTTGGAAGAAACAATAGAGTTCAAAGTTCAAATAGCAATCAAGAATAAAGAGAAATTAAAAAGAATAACACCTGGTTCATCTTAACAATTTACAGAATTCAAACAATACTACATTTACGTGTATAACTCTATTATTAAGGAAATGTGGACATGTGAAATTGTATTATTAAAAGTGTTGAAATGAAATGAGAAGGTTACAAAGTATTTAAACTAACTCTACCCGCCTAAATTAACAGACTTAACAAACTAAAAATAGAAAATTACAAGTTTGGTCCTTATACTTCTAGACATGTACAAATAAGTTCATATAAGTCTTCATCCTCCCCTCAAGTTGGAGGCTCTGCAAGACCTAACTTGTCCTCAAGGAAGGAGTGTTGAAATTTACTGAGTGCTTTTGTCATCAAGTCTGCCAATTGGAGAATGAAGATGAATGGGAATATATGCTGTTTGCAGAAATCCATCTTGTACTTTATCCCTTGTAATTAATACAATTATGTTCTGTGATTGAATCAAAATGTAACTAATACAAACTACATCTCCAACTCTCTATAAGGAAAAAAAGGAAAGGAAAATGTTTATTTTAATCAGACTATTATACATTAACTGTTATAAATTATACATGATACTAACATAATAAATAGATCAAAAACGTATAATATTCTAAATGATCGTTGATATCTTTCTAGAGTTATCTCTATTAAAACATGTAATCATGATTCAATCACTACTTTTTATAAACAAAAATTTATAGATTTGGTTAGTGAAAACGTTAACGATTCGATTTAACTATTCAAATATACAGGACATATAAATGAATTACACGCATAATAAAATACACCTCCATTTGTACACGAACTATAATCACTGCCAATGAACCTCCGACAAACCAAATCAGAACCACTGATAATTAGCTTGACTGTACGTCATCATAACCAAAAACCATAAACACACACACATACAAACACACACAAACACACACACACACACACACACACACTCACACAAACGACTGTTTTCTTTAAACTAGACCCACAAATACATGAAAAAAATATGTAAACACACACACACACATAAATTAACGCAACTAGATTTTGTTAATCAGACACTATCATCACTACCCATAATAATCGTCTAGTCTAATAGTACTACTTAAGAAGGAATATCCTTGCTGCAATTATATGCAGCCAACAAGCTGGAACCACGCTTAGAAAACACCGAATTTGACCATAAGAATGGCATTTCGTTTTCCACCTCATTATTTCATGTTAAACAAAAAGGGTTGATGACATTTTTTAAGTATGTTTGTTTATTTATTAAAGAAAATTGAAAAAAAAAAAAAAAAAAAAAAAAAAAAAAAAAACGCTTATGTCATGGGATTAAGATCCTTTCATGTTCGCTTTAAACATGAAAGGTCCTGTTGGTAAAGTTGTCAGAGTAAACAAAAGATTTAGCCTTTAACTTTCACTAAAAATAGATTCTAGTTAATTTTATGTATTTTTTTTTAATTGGCTAACATTATTTCTCATATTTATTTGAAAATTAGAGTTGATGATCTCAATCCGTGTGGGGGGATTACCCATCACAGACTATGAACTAATTAAGAAGGAAAACGGGCCATTTGATTGATTATGGTTAAATGTCAAATACATATATGCATACATTGACCATTTGTTTAGGGGGTTGGCAACACACCCCTCACCCCATTTCCCTTCACTCACTTCCACCCAATCCCCTTATGCCACATCATCCCCCCACTTTTCCCTTCCCTCACTCATTTTTTGTTGGCAACACACCCCTCACCCTTCCCCCCACTTTTCCACTTCACTTTTCCCTTCCAACGGTCCTTTTTTGGCTTCAACGTTCGAAAAAATCAAGCCTCCCCGTTCGGTAAACCTTCCCGATCGGGGCTCACCGCATGCTTCACCGCACTACAGGCGGCGGTGTTCACCGCACGGGGTGGTGCTCCCCGCTCTCTTCCCCGCATGTGCTGCCAACCCCCTTACACAACACGAGGAAATAAATTGAAGTTATACATCAACTATGATAAAACCGACAACAAAACATACGGATAAAATTCTAAATTTATTACCATATAATATTATAATGGAAATAGGTAAGCTACCTGTTTCAGTTTATACATTTTTTCTATGGATTGATATTAAGTTGACTTCGTAAAACACTTATCGTTTGGCATGTGTAAGAGTTAATCCAAGTCTTTTATTTGAATTTGTCAAGACACCATGACTAGGTAATGCCATAGCTATTAGACTCGATCGTACGTTGTAGTTAAAATCCATAATAACAGATTAAAGGGTTTGTGTCATAATGATATTCTTTGTTATGTGAGAAGTTCTCCAACCAAATAGTTGTGAGTTCAATTCATATTTAGGACATGTGTGATTGTTATAGTATATGAATTGTAAGATAGTTAATTATCGTTTAACAAAAGAATAAAAATATATAATAACGATTCAATAACAAAGTTCATCCCAAAAAGTTATTGGGCGTACGTATATATAAAGGCAGTCCGGTTGTCCTAAATCCTTTCACACATCATTAAATAAGCATTAGATACTTTCTTATTTAAGCCTGAAACGATCTATGCTCTCAAACATCTTCACACGTATAGTAGTGAGCCTCTATATATCCTCCTTCCTCTCATTTTCGATTCATATATATACTTTTCTCTTTTTTTACGTGTGGCAATTAACATCATGTCATATCTCTTAATTAAGGTACGCGCATACGTAGCAAATGAATATGGCATCGAAGGTTCTGTTAATAATGTGTTTGCTACTGTTAGTGACGTCGAGATCAACTGGAGCTACTGGTCATAGAAATGCATACGCAACCATGATGTACATGGGTACGCCTAGGGACTATGAGTTTTACGTGGCTATTCGAGTCATGCTTCGCTCTCTATCCTTCAAGTTTCGTGTCGATGCAGATCTCGTTGTCATTGCTTCAATGGATGTTCCTGCTCATTGGATACATACTCTGTACGTTCATTAATTAATTCTTCATTCATATTACTTATTATTATTCACCTTTAATTTCCCTTTTCTATAAATTAACGTTACATGCATTATATATTATTGTATCCTTGTTCGCTACGATATACACCTGTTTGGCGTAGTTTTGCAAGTTTCTAAACTTTCTATGAAAGGCAAATTATTTATTATTATATGTTTAAATTACTTTTTGGGCATTTTACACATTACTATTGCTTACCAATATAATAAGTTCACAATACAGATTTAGAAGCATATCTTCTCACTTGTTTTTTCTATTTCAGTATTCATGATAATTTTCAACATTTTTTAATTAAATTTATATAATGAGTTTTATATTTGGATGTCCATGCTCGTAATTTAATGTGTTTCATTGGCTCATTGCATTACACATATCTAGATATGATGTGCTTGCAAAGTATATTTGAGAGTCGGTCACCCTTCGCTGGGTTAAACGTACACAAGTTTTGAATAGTAAGTGGAAAGTTTGTATTCAACAAGAAAAAATATCATTTGATGATGTATCAAACTTTAGATGTGTATGTCATGAATAGTAAAAACTAAAATTTCTTATGTCAAATAAATACAACAAAAGAATAAGTGTGAGTACTGATTCGGGGTTCGTACTAACTTTTCATTTAATTATATGTTGCCTAATTTAGATCATCGGAAAAGGCCAAAAAAGTATTTCATGACATTGCTTACCCTTTTTGTTTTGTTGTATTTATGAAACTTCTATTATCTATTAGAAAGTACTGTAGTAGGTCGCTTAAAATAATAAACGTGTACTTAGCAATACATCATTTCTTACTTATCAATTGATCATTTAGCAAAGAACATTTACATTCATAAATGTTTCCTTACACAAATCAGAGTTTAAACAAAACGGCATTGGTTATGCTCAAAACTTGTCAATATTTAGATGTATAGTGTTTTAGATTATTTGTTAAATCTAACTTATTTCTTTTATATTTAATATGAGTACATATATACAATTTTCTTTATTTTGTTTTCGTTAACATACTTAACATATACCAACCGCCTTAATTTTATCATGTCTACCTTTAATCATATTAAGCACAAACACATTACAATTGTAATGTTCAACTACAGAGTTTTGCTAAACATAACCTAAAAATTGTAGCAGATTAAGTTATTTTTTAATAATGTTCACGAGTAAACGCAAATGAAATCACTAATTACTATAGTCTTTTCTCAAATTAGCTATTTTTATATAATGTAAACGAGTAGATACTAGAGTTTAGGTAGATCATAGTTAACATAAATCTTATTTAGTAATTGTTCATACCTTTTATACAAAGAATGGAAATGTATTCAAAATAAACATACAAAATGCAGATTATGATACTTTGTGTAATTAGAACATTTATAGTGATAATTGGTAGACAAAATAAACTTTAATTGAAAACTAAAAAATGCTACAACTTTATCAAAAAATTATATATTTATATCTCTACATAACATTTGGCACTACTAGTCCGTGCAAGTCTATAACTCAATGGTGCCACTTAACTGGCTCATCTTAATTTTAATATAAAGGAAGGTGCAAATATGTTTTAGGTGTTTCTTGTGATCTGTTTTATGGCACGTCAAGAATTGAGCTTCTGCCACATGCAGGGGCTAGTCAGAAAGTTATAGCCGAAGGGGCAAATAATGATATTTTTTAGAAACTACATTATAAATCGGTTCGTTTGGAGGGCAAATCACAACAATAGCCAAATATTTTTTAAAAATTACACTGCAATTTCTTTTGCTAGAGGGGCATGTTGTCACACCCCGCTAAAGCGGAAACACGAGGTGCAACACAATCAATAATCATCACAAAAGAGATATAGAACAATACCATAATTTACATTAAGGAAAAGTATATTATTACAACATCGTTATAGCCGACACCGGCCATTTAAAATACAAAGTTTGATTCCCAAAAGATAGCTTTGTAACACATAAGGAATAGTAGTGACATGTGAAAACTTCATTATGCAAAGACACTGAAGAAACTGACTGACGTTCACCTGAAATGCATGAGAGAAAACGGGTCAACTATGAAAATAGTTGGTGAGTATACACGTTTTATCATATGAAAAACCTTTAAAGAATGTTCACACAGCAAAGGCATTGTGAATCCACTCAGTTCCAAGCCTCGGCCATACAAGAATTGCAACCTTTGTGTTCACAACCCACTGCTAAGATAGTCGCAGGTCTAGTAGTCAAGCACAAGTGGTCAATATAGTTCACAATATGTACCAAGCATATAATAAGTCAAAGCTGCTCCAACAAGGGAGACGTTCTGCTCCACACAAGGGAGACGTTCTGCTCCACACAAGGGAGACGTTATAGTGTTGCTCCGTACCTTGGAGATTTTATAGTGTTGCTCCGTACCTGGGAGACTTTATAGTGTTGCTCCGTACCTAGGAGACTTTGCACGTTCCACCAATAAGGCGAGACTTTAGGTTATAGTACGTACGATACATTAAGTTCATAACAAGTCATACGTTCATAATTAAGTTCAAGAGTTTAAGTCTAGTTCAAAGGTGCAATTCAAGTTCAAGAGTTTAAAACAAGTAAAAGAGTTCAAATAATAGTTCATGCATCCACCCCAAAAGTGATTAAAATAGTAAGAAAAGGGGGTGTATGAATACTCACCTTATGCAATAGATACAAAAGGCTAGTAGTTGAACAGAAATAGGCTCGATTCCCTAACAGCAACCTAATATGAATGAAGTGTTTCCAATTTAAGAAATGAAACAATGCTACACATGCGTATACGCACGTTATCAATACCACTCGTAGTTTTTGAAAAATAACATTTATCGTCGAAAAATATATTTTTGACGTCTCGTTAAGTTAATAAACATTTTTCATGTAAATATATTGAAACGTTACTCCACGATCATTGTTTGGTGGTCTATCGGTGAATATAATGTTTTCTTCGTAAAATGTCATTTTTTTCATAACTTGAAAATATGACCAAATGGCCTCGCAAAACTAGTCGCAAAATATTGTACGTTAAGTGTTAGTGATGAAACTCGATGTTTTTGAAAACCTTGTAACAATGTCTTGAATTCATAACATTGACGTTTAGTCCATACGCGTCTCGATCAATGAGAAAATCGGCTCTCAAAGTAGTGTAGTGCAAAAACTGTTTTTCTATACTTAGAAAATATTTCTATTAGTGCTGAAGGAAAAATATTAAAATCGTCTAAGTTCAAACGCTTGTATTTTTGTCGTTATAAGCCCGTTTTCTATGTTCTTTATATCCCCGGAATCGTGGTACAACATACTAATATATTTTTGATAACTCGGGACGGCTAGATTACGGCTAATGCCTCAGATTTGCCCTTGAAAAACGTGGGACAGCAAGTAATTTTCTGAAAATATAGTTTTCGTCGCTAACTCGTTTTTAGTATAACTTTCTCATCGTAAATGATCTTTTAGTGATTCCAGCGGCTACGGTTTCGTTTTTGAAAGTATTTTAGGAATATGAAAACCAAAAGTTACTACAGCCCGCTGATTTTTCTGGAATTTACAAAAACGGACAGCGGCTATTTTATATGTTGTAAAACCACTTTTCTTGTTTCTAAACTTATCCAAACCAATTTAAATTACCACAAAACTAATCTATTCCTACCATACACCTTCTTAGGGTGTCATGAAGTCCTAGTCTTCATAAAAAGTAGTAGGATATCAAGGGATGATCATCGGATAGTTTTAGATTCTTAATAATAAAAAACTTGTAAAGTGGTATAAATAACATAAGTAACTTGCATGTTTAACTACTAATACTTGAAAATACATCATGTTAATAATCAAATGAAAATATGAAATGATAAAAAAATTCACTTGAAACTTACTTGTGGTGATTAATGGAAATGATGATGAAAACCTTGGTTTAACTTCAAGATTATATGCCTAAACCCTTTTTAATACATACTAATAACTTGTATAAGACTTGATCTTTGATAAACTAAGAATCCTTCATGTTTTTATGGTTGTTGCCGTGAGCCACCAAAGAAAAGAGGAAGAAAAACTTGCCAAAATCTAGGGATTTCTTTATATAATGTAGAAAAGGGCATTTTGGTAATTTCAATGCAATGGCAATTTGGTAAATAAAAGGAAAGGGTAAAGTGGTAATTTCAATGAATTTATAAAGTATCTAGATGTTAGTTAGATATTTTGTAAGTAGTTTATTTAAGAGTATCAGGTACATTGTTTATGTATAAAAATCGAGTAAAAGCGTTTATATTTATTTAATAAATATGAACAAATAAAAATGCGTATACGGATAATATAACTTTTCAACACTTAGGGAGTGTGAAAATATATTAGGATCATAGTCGGGAGTGTCGGTTCAATTATTCAAAATAATTGCTTATATGATAACGTTATTATATAGATAACCGCACGTATACTGAAATGATGCAAACTCACGCATGGATGACAAACTTTCTCCGGGAGTGAATAGTGTTTCGTGAATAGTAAATTTTTTGAAAAACATCTGAATATCACAAACCGACACCAAAAATGATGAATAGTGAAATGATGAATAGTGTTTGGTGAATAGTAACCGATGAATAGTAAATTTGAAAAGTTCAGGAAATGACCACAATTTACGAATTGTGACACATGTGCGCACCCTGCCCCCTCCTGTTTCCGGCTCTGACCACATGCATCATCAATCAAAGGTCTTGGTTAAAAGAAAGTTAGCCGTGTAGTAATGTGAATCTAGCGGCACATGCTACAAGATGGTGTACGAGATAAAACTAACAAAACTCGTACTCTGTGTAAGTAGCCGAAGTTGGATTACAATTTACAAATAATCAAAACAAATTTAAATTAAGATGGTGTATTTGTAAGTTTTACGTATATAGATTAATGTAATATGTCCGGATTCGAACACGAGACTTCGGGATTGCACACTTTACGTATGAGTTTCAATGTATTAATAATTATTATATTTAAGTTATGGATAATTATTAATTTCACAAATAAAACACTTAACGGTCGTTAGCACTTAACGGTCGTTAAAGGAGAATAAGGAGGACGAATTTATGGAAAGTAGCCAAGGAGGTTCTAGAACCCCTTGGGCTTGTGAATTCGGCCGACCCCTTCCCAAAGGAGGTTAGGGTTGTTTCTTGAGCTCCAAGTTTTGATTAGTATATATACAAGGCCTCTTGTATTCATTCTTTTCATCCCTTGAATCCCTAACAACCCTAACTTCTCTTCTTCTTCTCTTCCTTGTGCTTGTGCCGATCGAACTCCAACCCTAAACCCTTAGGGCCGATTTTCATAAGCTCAATACAAGTGTTGGGTTTTGTTTGTGATTCAAGAACCTAGCTTTTCGCATTGAAACGCTAATAGTACGTGTGTACAAGATCGAAGAACAAACATATTTTTGTTTGTGTTCTATTCCCATTCGACTTAGGTGAAGTCGAATTCTACAAACCCTAAACCTAGGGTTTAACTTGATCTTGTTGATTGATATCTTGTTCTTGCTAAAGGTACGCATATTCTTTTACATTCGGTTAATTAATTAATAGTATTGTTCTTGTTATTCCGTTGCGTACTCTATGATGTTTATATGTTTATAT
Source organism: Artemisia annua (assembly GCA_014162995.1). Classification (NCBI taxonomy): domain Eukaryota; kingdom Viridiplantae; phylum Streptophyta; class Magnoliopsida; order Asterales; family Asteraceae; genus Artemisia; species Artemisia annua. The sequence goes on from LBNU01029167.1 coordinate 107,321, forward strand.
ACTTGTTATGATTCTCATATTCCAACAGTATTATGGTGTTTGACAAAGGGCGAGTAGTCAATTTTTTTTTTTTTTTTTTTTTTTTTTACATAAATTTGATACGTTAGATTTGGTTACAAGAAGTATATTTTTACAACTTGTAATCAAATTTTCCTAATGTATTAATAAATTTGATACGTTAGATTTGATACTCAAAATTTGAAAGCCTTTTTGCGCGTGTCAAACTACTTTCGTTGCATGCGTAATTGTGTATTAATAACCTTCTTTAATATGTAAAAAAAAAATGTAATGGCTCAAATTTGAAATGTTTTCCAAGTATAGTAATTAACATACTTTGTTGCCTTTAACCCCTGCTAATAAAAAATTAATTTCATATAATGCGAGGGGGGATATAATTTATGTATAAAAGCTTAAGTGGACACTAATTTATGTTGTTAATTGATAACAGTGAAGAGGAAGATGGTGCAAAGGTGGTGAGAGTTGAGAACCTAAAGAACCCATACATGAGTGACGAAAACCATGACAGATTCAAATTAACACTAAACAAGATCTATGCGTGGAGCTTAGTTGAATACGATAGGATTATCATGCTTGATGCTGATAATCTTTTTCTCCAAAATACGGATGAATTGTTTCAATGTGGCCAGTTCTGTGCAGTCTTTATCAACCCTTGTATCTTCCATACCGGCCTTTTTGTATTGGAGGTATTTTCTTTGTATATTTCTACGAGGCATTTTTTGATTTCTTTTTATGGTTTTGATAATTGATTTGAACATTGCAGCCATCATCAACGGTATTTAAGGACATGTTGCACGATTTAGAATTGGGGAGAGATAATTCTGATGGGGCTGACCAAGGTTTTATTGGAGGTTGCTTTCCTGATCTTCTTGATCAACCGTTGTTCCATCCACCACCTAATGGTACCAAACTGAATGGTACTTTTCGACTTCCTTTGGGCTACCAAATGGATGCTACATATTATTGTAAGTATGCTTGTAGAAATGTTACATACTCTTGTATGATAAGATCTCCCATTGATAAAGCTCAAGGAAAGAAAAAACATATTTGTTGCTTATTGATTTTGTGATATCGTGTGTAGATCTCAGATTAAGGTGGAGTGTGCCATGCGGACCTAATAGTGTGATTACCTTTCCTGGTGCATCATGGTTAAAGCCATGGTACTGGTGGTCATGGCCTATTTTACCACTTGGCATCCAATGGCATGAACAACGACGAGAAACTCTTGGGTACGTATGTATAGTTTACAAGTTATTTGTATGAGTATATATACTATTTAAGATGGAACGACAAATATTGTACATTTAACGAATGTCATTTAAACTTGAATTTATGTAAGTCTAGCCAATGACTACTACAACAACAACAACCAATTACCGGCATGCCCAAATATATGACTAATTCAAGCATTCAATGTTTGACACTTAGATTGGGCATCTTCTCTCTCACATCTTAAACATTGTTTTTTTAAGATATTGTATTTCTTATCCTCCTTATTAGTCATGTATATAGGCATACTAACTACTGCTCGTAGCTCATATAAATATTGTGCACATTGACATATATTATTTTCATAGCACATGCCCTTGAATACATTGTTCAGGGGTTCGCGTTCACATTTTTGACATGACAACACTATTTGTTCTTGACAGGTACGATTCAGAGATGCCATTTGTACTAATCCAAAGTATACTTTACCTAGGGGTTATAGCCGCAGTCACTCGCTTGGCTCGTCCAAGCCTTACAAAGTTATGCTATCGCGGTGCAGAAAAAACCACAACCACCATCCAAGCAATCCTTAAGGCGATAGCCATATTTTCCATTTTCGTATCCTACACACTCCCATTCTTGCTAGTTCCTCATACAATTCATCCAATATTAGGGTGGACCTTGTATTTACTAGGGTCCTTTGCACTCTCATGTATAGCAACCAATGCCTTTCTTCTCCCAATTCTACGGGTCTTGACACTTTGGTTAGGGATTGTAGGAGCTCTTATTGTCATGGCTTACCCATGGTATAATGATGGTGTTGTGAGGGCTTTGTCGATTTTCGCATATGCATTTTTTGTTGCACCAATTTTGTGGATTTCAATGGCGAAAATTGGCTCATCTCTTCATATTTCACTTGAAAGAGAAGTATTTTTACCGAGTAGAATCACCGAATCAATTCAGCCTACTAGCTTTAACAAGCTATATTGAAGAAGAAAAAGAACAATTAATTAAGAACGTAGGAAACGAATGAATTTATAAATTGTTTTGTTCTTTGTGTGTAGAATTTTGGTGAAATGTGAACATTTTTAAAACACAAAGGGTGTGAATGGAACTACTTTAGAATCATATTTTTGTTAGCATTACGAACTTGATCTTATCTTTGTAAATTCTAGTTTAGATACGCATATAGCTGGCCAGATGTAAATGTTGTCATGAACCATCCAAATATGCCCCCTTAAAACCAAATTTATGTCACATCATATAAGGATTTAAACTTAAATAAACAAATGTTCCTTCGTTTCATTTAATTATAACCGCCCTCTCATTACATTAGGTTTTTCAACTCATAAGGAGGATTTGTAGCAACAAGTGAAGGATATATAGAAATCAAATATGATTTTTACCATCAATAAACGGGACAACTTAATTAAGTTAACAGACCAAACGTGTATAATTGATGAATCTAACAAGTGTACTTCTTTCAAAAAAAGCAATCATAATATCAAAAAACTCAATTGAAAACCTCATTTTTGTTTTTGTCAAAGTTACTACTAGTATATATATCTGCATGCATTTATCTTTTGAGGGTAGAGAACACGGTTTAATAGTTCAAGCGAAACATGTTCTTTTAATTTACGATCAATGTCGCCTAATAGATTTACATTAGAAATAACTACATTGACTACTAGAGTTAAAAATAGCAACACCAGTACAAGATGCAGGCAATAATATGCATTTGTTGGAGAATAAAATAAGCATATTGCTACAGAATGTGGAAACAACTTGCCTAAAAACATGGGTGATTGTTTTCTCATATTAATTAAAGCATAATATTACCATGCAAGCACCTCACCTATATATACGTACCAAGTCAGGAAAAAATCTAAACATTTATAAACAAACATTTCAAGGGTTGTTGTAGTCATTTGTGAAATATATTGTGAGATAGCTGGTAAGGGTGTGAAAAAATTGCCATTTAAATAAAAAAATAATAAAAAGTTATATATGTTGTGTCGATCATGCATGATGACCCTCAGTACACATATGATACTACAGTAAAACTTACCAAAAGAGTGTGAGATGATGAAATTTCATGATAAAGGGGAAGAGTGTATAATAATTTGCTTTTAAGCATGTAGTTGTGCTTATCTTTACAGGGACAAACTCCAACAAATAATTTAAGTTATGGGAGACAAGAATTTACAAGCACAAGACTCAAGTCTTATGTTTATGCTAACCATCATGTCTCTCATATGATCTATGACCCCACCAATTACTACTACTCGTATATTATAAATACTTTGAATGAATCATTTTGAGGTTTATCACATACGTACGCGTACCTTTCTAAAGGTTTGTCATCTTCCCTTGAATGTTTCATTTAATTAGGTGTACCAAATAACATGTCTTTGCTTTCATTCATGCATCTGGGTAATAAATTAATAATACACACATAAACATGATCATCTTTTTCATTACTTTTTTTTTTCAGGCCAATTAAGCTACCTGCTGCAGGTACATGAATGCAGAAATATTAACATTTAACTGATCATTAGAAAATGGAAGGTGGGAATATTTGGAAAAGCAATTCATACCCGTGTGATAATCTAGGAAAAAGCAGCTACATAGAACTCATACCAACTACAACAACATGTGATGATATTCGACAGCCACAAACTCCATTGGAGCCCATGGAGTTCTTGTCCAGATCTTGGAGTGTTTCTGCTGCTGAAATTTCAAAGGCTTTTGCACAACAAAAACCAAAACAGTTCACGCTCGAGAAAAAGAATATCAACCCGGTTCCTGAATCATTCGTCACACCACAATCTGTGAGTACTTCATTATTTCTTTAATTCAAAATCAATATACTCGCGCTCACCTTTTGGTTTTTATTGTTCTCTTGCAGCAGCCCAAGGTTATGAACATATCAAAGCTTCAAAAGCCTAGACCAAAAGGGAAATGGTTTCATCACAAGGATGTTATCATGACAAGTGTGCGGAAGAGAGATAAAGTCCGCGCAGAAAAAGCACAGACCCATGCTGCCTTGTGTGTGGCAGGGCTGGCCACGGCGTTGGCTTCCGTTACTGCAGCCGAGAGCAAACGCTTGGACGATTCAAGAATGAGCACCGCCCTTGCATCAGCTACAGAGCTATTAGCAAGCCATTGCTCTGAATTGGCGGAATCGGCTGGAGCTGATCATGATCTTGTGGTTTCTGTTGTGCAATCAGCCATCAACATCCACAGTCCAAGCGATCTAATGACTCTCACAGCTGCAGCTGCAACAGGTAATTCGTCATTCCCACTTTATTATGAAAGCTCATACTTTTATTATGCAAAATCATACTAGATAGTTAATTAGCAATAGAACAATACCGGTCCTGATGGTGATTGATCCCTTTCCATTTAATAGCTCTGCGAGGTGAAGCAGCGCTTAAAGCTAGATTTCCAAAAGAAGCAAAGAAGAATGCAACTGTAATTCCATATGAAAAGGGAATGGGTGCTCATATGCTTACTGCAGATCATAGTGAAACCACAAAATGGGAGTATCATTGTATTCAAGACATGCTGCAACAAGTATACAAAGGTTCGAATTTTTTTATAGGTTTGTAAGACAAAAATGCTTACAAAAAGTCTGATAATACATGCCGACCATATTTACCGATTGATCAGTGCCCAAATGAATGTCCAGGAGGGTTACATTGGAAGCAAGTATCCATTTACTTAAACAAGAAGTCTCAGGTAAACTTCTACCTCAAATTGACCAAGAGCAACTCTTCGAGTTATGAGACTGCTTATAAAAATATATTAAGGCGAACTTCACATGGCAGGTTATTATCAAGCTCAAAAGCAATCATGTTGGAGGGGCCTTTTCTACAAAGAATAAAGGCAAGCTTTAAATTCATTTATACTAAAGTTGCTATTTGCTACATATATATTATAAAGTAGCGCGCGTGGTTCATATATTTATACAATTTTCTCCGTTTGACATTTTGTGTGCCCCGGTTCAATTTTCCTTACACAAAGTGAAATGGACCGACACTCACATGTTATAATCCAACCCGCAAAATGCATATGTATACAATGAAAATGAATAGAGCCTAACCGTGTTCCCTTCAAATCGTATGGCAATGTTATCAGGTGTTGTGTATGGTGTCTGCAATGAGAAAGCTTCTTGGCCATTCTGCAAAGAGAGGGAAAATGAAGATGCCTTTTTTGGGGTTAAAACAGCAAAGGGTCTTCTAGAATTCAAGTGCAAGAACAAGATCAACAAACAGAAATGGGTTGACACAATTCAATATCTTCTGCAAAGAAACAGCAACATTGAAACTATTAGCCATTCCAAGTATATGTAAACTACCGCTTAGACAAACCTCAATTTCATTTAGGACCAGTGTAAATCTAAAGATTAGCCATTCCAAGTAGTCAATAGATTTACATTAGCACAACTACATGTAAATCTATGTAGCTTTCTCTTTTTTTTCCCAATGTGTCACTAAACTTGCTAAATTCGTCCATTGTGTGTAGCGGTAACTTGATTCACCTGCTGGAGCAGGTTAACCTAACGGTCGTTAGGTTTATCATTGCACCGTTAGTCCTTTAGAGTAACGATCGTTTATCATGGCTACATACAATGACTAAAAGTAACAAGTTAGATGACTTTTATTATTTTTAAAATTTATGTACGTTTTTTACATGTTTTTGCACACATTTTTATACACGCTTTTATACACACATTTTTATACACGTTTTTATGCATGTTTTATACGGATTTTCATACATACATTTGTATACACGTTTTTATACACACGTTTTTTATACACACATTTTTATGCATGGTTGCTCGAGAAAAAGAATATCAACTCGATTCCTGAATCATTCGTCACACCACAATCTGTGAGTACTTCATTATTTCTTTAATTCAAAATCAATATACTTGCCCTTACCTGTTGGTTTTTATTGGTCTCTTGCAGCAGCCCAAGGTTATGAACATATCAAAGCTTCAAAAGCCTAGACCAAAAGGGAAATGGTTTCATCACAAGGATGTTATCATGACAAGTGTGCGGAAGAAAGATAAAGTCCGCGCAGAAAAAGCACAGATCCATGCTGCCTTGTGTGTGGCAGGGCTGGCCACGGCCTTGGCTTCCATTACTGCAGCCGAGAGCAAACGCTTGGACGATTCAAGAATGAGCACTGCCCTTGCATCAGCTACAGAGCTCTTAGCAAGCCATTGCTCTGAGTTGGCAGAATCGGCTGGAGCTGATCATGATCTTGTGGTTTCTGTAGTGCAATCAGCCATCAACATCCACAGTCCAAGCGATCTAATGACTCTCACAGCTGCAGCTGCAACAGGTAATTCTTCTTTCAGGTTTATTGCATTATATTCCTGTGTTGTACTAAATAACAGTCAAAGAGTATGCCATATATAACTAATCAGATAGTGAACTTTAAGACCACTTTTATTATGAAGGCTAATACTTTTATTATCCAAAATCATACTAGATAGTTAATTAGCAATAGAACAATACCGGTCCTGATGGTGATTGATCCCTTTCCATTTAATAGCTCTGCGAGGTGAAGCAGCGCTTAAAGCTAGATTTCCAAAAGAAGCAAAGAAGAATGCAGCTGTAATTCCGTATGAAAAGGGAATGGGTGCTCATATGCTTTCTGCAGATCATAGTGAAACCACAAAATGGGAGCATCATTGTACTCAAGACATGCTGCAACAAGTATACAAAGGTTCGAATTTTATATAGGTTTGTAAGTTAAAAATGCTTACAAAAAGTCCATAATACATGCCGACCATATTTACCGATTGATCAGTGCCCAAATGAATGTCCAGGAGGGTTACATTGGAAGCAAGTATCCATTTACTTAAACAAGAAGTCTCAGGTAAACTTCTACCTCGAATTGATCAAGAGCAACTCTTCGAGTTATGAGACTGCTTATAAAAATATATTAAGGCGAACTTCACATGGCAGGTTATTATCAAGCTCAAAAGCAATCATGTTGGAGGGGCCTTTTCCACAAAGAATAAAGGCAAGCTTTTAATTCATTTATACTAATGTTTCTATTTTCTTACATATTATAAAGTAGCGTGGTTTATTTATTTACACAATTTTCTCCGTTTTACATTTTGTGTGCCTCGCTTCAATTTTCCTTGCACAAAGTGAAATGGAGCGCCACTCACATGTTAAAATCCAACCCGCAAAATGCATATGTGTACAATGAAAATGAATAGAGCCTAATTGTGTTCCCTTCAAATCGTATGACAATGTTATCAGGTGTTGTGTATGGTGTCTGCAATGAGAAAGCTTCTTGGCCATTCTGCAAAGAGAGGGAAAATGAAGATGCCTTTTTTGGGGTTAAAACAGCAAAGGGTCTTCTAGAATTCAAGTGCAAGAACAAGATCAACAAACAGAAATGGGTTGATACAATTCAATATCTTCTGCAAAGAAACAACAACATTGAAACTATTAGCCATTCCAAGTATATGTAAACTACCGCTTAGACAAACCTCAATTTCATTTAGGAGTTGATGCATCTGGTAGTTCACTAGAGAAGGAGAATTTGATGGTTCGTGCGTCTACTATAGTTTCATATTTCTACTATACAGTTTTATAACCCTTGTATGATCTCTGAACACACTCTAATGGCGGGAACCTTGTCTCACTTGTTATTTACTTCAATATTCGGATAGGTGCCTTCTGTTTACTGTTTAAAAATTACTTTAAAACCTTAAGGTTCCAGTTATAGATAAAATTGGCTTGTATATGGATGGTGTCGTGCAACTGCGTATCCTGTAAAGACGCACTTTGTAGGCCAGTGTTTTGTGGCAGGATCTTAGTCAGTTAGACATGCAATCATTACTGGAGTTTTTTTTTTTTTTTTTTNATTCATTCATGAAATTAATAATAAATAAATGAAGTGAAGTGAAGTGAAGGGAAATGCAGCAGAAGAATGAAAAAGGAAATTGAAGAAACAAATAAACAAACAGGTAGTTAATTAGAAATAAGAATGAAATTGGAGCCCTAATCAATCAATCAATCAATCAATCGATCAAAAACTAATTAATTAAGAGCATATAATGAATGGATGAATGAATGAATGAATAAAAATAAATAAAATGAATGAAAGAATAATCGAAGAAGAAGAAGAAGAGAAGGTGGGACCTCGTTGGCTCGATTTTGGATGAGACCGATGACGAAGCTCGATCGCTCTCCTCCTCCACTCTCATCTTCCATTTCTCAATTCTATTCCCGCCAATTCTTCTTCTATTACTCCGTATTACTACTTATCCACTCAGCCAAGTCAAGTCAAGTCAAGTCAAGTCAAGTGGATATATAAAATTGACTGCCGTTTGCCTTATTATATCCGGGGTTTATGTTTGGTATAAGGGGGTTAAGTCTTCAAACTTGGGATTGGGTTCAACTTAATTGTTTGGATTGTGGACATTACTTTAGTGGGCCTTCAAAAGAGAGATGATGTGCACACATTACTTTTTTATTTGCACACTCCGATGTACAAACAGTTGAAGCACGATAGATACACACTACAACATGTTAATGCATAAATTGGAGTGTGCCAATCAAAAAAGTGAGTGTGCAAAACATTTCCCATCTTCAAAGTTGGGTAAGTGCTAGCGATTAGAAATTACGAGGTTTTGTCCCCGCGCTTCGCTGCGGGTTATTTGGCTAGATAGTTTTGCAGACAATAGGTCACATACAATGCTAATACTTAACGATCGTTAAGTAACGGTCGTTAGTAGGACAATTTGTACTGGTGTTGCTATTTTATTCTCCAACAAATGCATATTATTGCCTGCATCTTGTACTGGTGTTGCTATTTTTAACTCTAGTAGTCAATGTATGCAGATATATAATGTAAATAACCAAACGTGTAAAGACGCACTTTGTAGGCCAGTGTTTTGTGGCAGGATCTTAGTCAGTTAGCCATGCAATCATTACTGGAGTTTTTTTTTTTTTTTTTTTTTTTCAACTACAAGTTTAACAGCTGGACTGCGATTCTATAAGGACAAGGGCCAGATTATAGCTGTTATTCATGAACAGATTGCTTCGGTTCCTTCTTAATGTAGTTATATATTTTTCAGTTCATTTTCGAGCTTTTTCCAAATTGGTACTTTATCATAATATGCTAATGAGTTGATGTAAGATAGTTTTGCAATTTGTTATAGTGAAAATCTGAACATGTATTATTTATTATTTCCCATTATTCCATTAAATTAGATAAAGGTTATAGTTATATAGAAGAGTATAGACTTTAGATGCCGTATAAGTTGGGTAAATTGTAAACTCTACGTTGCGTTGCATCTTATGCAATATTATAGCTAGCACTTTCATCTTCTTATTCTTCATAAAAAATTGAATGAAAATGGGGTTCTCACAGAGTATTTTCCTGAAACCCAAGTCATATATCCTTGGCCATATGGACCTTTCAACGTATCCATAATATCTCGACTAAATGTTACCTTGTATGTTAACTTTTGGTGCATCACTCTGAATGTGAGCCCTTGAGAAGGGCCTTCAATCACCATACTTACACCCCTTGGAAGAGAAACATTCCCAATAGTGTATCTCGACCTTGGAATACCAACATTAGTCACCGTCCTTGAGTATGTTTTGCTATCACCTCTTTTTAACATAACCACAAAAGAAGGATAGTTCAACTCTGCCTCTGGTATGCTTTTTATGCAGGTAACAGTTTTCTCAGCGATCATTCTAATTTGCTTGGTTGTATAACCCAACCCACACAAATACAAAATGTAGTCATCAGGTTTAATGTCAAAAACAAGGCCTGGATCGTTGGCTTTTGATGGGTTCACGTGCCCTGCACCAATAGCAAAAAAGTCTGCTGGGAGCTCTCTTTCTTCTACAATGGATTTTCCATTTAGGCTTACTTGGGTTGCCGTTGTCATTATTGCAGACTTGATAGCAGCAGGAGACCATTCCGGGTTGGCGCGTTTTAGGAGGGCCGCTACGCCTGCTAGATGGGGACATGCCATTGATGTCCCAGACAAGAGGTTAAACTCTTTTGTATTTTGTGGCCAAGCTGCAAGGATGTCAACACCTGGTCCAATGATGTCTGGTTTAAGGATTCCAGGACTTGCAAGGTTAGGTCCTCTTGAAGAGAAACAAGCCACTTCTGGAGCTGATTTTACGCCTAGTATAGTTCCACGAAGAAGAATAGTTGCTACAGAAGCCGATGAATTAGTTGAGGAACTCAAATACTTTTTTATCTCAACTCCTTCTTTGTAACCGATGTTTGAAGCAGGAAGAACATGGGGCTCTGGTACCGTGGTCTCCGGACAAACCGTTTTTGTGTTGGCAAGAATCATGGCAACTCCTCTAGCGTCATTAACTACCTTTCCCTTTTCAATTCCGTCAATCACACCACCCATATCACACAATACTACCTTTCCCTTGACATAAATGTTATCTAATGACCCTATACTACATTGCGCTGCACTGTGGTTGCCTTTTCTACCGGGGTAAACAAGTGGCATTAGCTTTTGATGGAAATTCTTTGGTTGGTATAATGATTCACCGTCAAGAAACTTGTTGTTTCCGAGATAAACTGTTGTTCTGATTTTTCTATCCATGGTACTAGCGCCAACGGTTAGGATCCATGGGGCCTCATTTGACAGCGTGGACTTCGAAGGCCCAGAGTTACCTGCTGAACAAGTTACAAATATCCCTTTTTGCATAGCAGCAAAGGCACTTATTGCAATAGAATCTTGATAAAAGGGTGCAGAACGTGCACCGAGTGAAAGTGAAATTATATCAACCCCGTCCTCAATGGCAGCATCCATACCAGCAATTATGTTACTTTCTGGACAAGAATCTTGGCCACACACTTTATAGATAGCCAAGTGTGCGAGTGGGGCCATACCAGCTGCAGTGCCATTGGCATTTCCATAGATATTTACATTATCTACAAAATTTCCTGCAGCAGTGCTTGATGTGTGAGTCCCATGGCCTTGTTGATCAACCGGAGAGCTTCCGCTAACAAAGTTTCTCAGTCCAATAAGTTTGTTATTACACGCGGCTACTTCACATTTTCCTTTCCATCTTAATGGAGGAGGTGGGACGCCTTTATCGTGAAATGAAAGGTGTCCGGGAGTGACTCCAGTGTCTAGAACCCCAATTATGACCCCCTTCCCATAGTTTGATTTGTTCCACAAACCTGAATAGTGGCGTAAACCCAAAAACTGTGATGAGTGAGTTGTATGTAACTTAAAGAAACCTTCAGGCCTTACGGATACAACTTCACTCATATTCTTCATCGCCTTTGCTTCCTTGGCCGACATTTGAGCAGCAAATCCTGTAATCACATGATGGTAACCATAAACTATTTTTGAGTTTTCTTGTGAGGTGATTTTTGACAAAAGCGAATAATACCATTCATCAGGTTCTTGTCGTGGCTGAGGAAACTCGGTTGAATCTAAGTGAACAATGTAGGTTTTGAGATCATTTGCTTTGATTGTGGTGCAAGTGACAAGTAACACGAAACCGATTATTGGCAACATTTTTGTATGCCGATGCGCCTCTCAATATAAATATATGTATGATAATGAAATATACTGATGGCTTAAAATTTCGAGTTGGTCTTGTAATTTGTTGGTACAAGTTTCCTTCAATCATCTTAGTGTAGAAAATTTGTTGCACCCTTTAAGTATCTGTTAAGCCTTTCACCTATTTTTATTGATTTGGCACATGCAACTTAACTTTCACTTTCCAATTAAGAGGTCTTTCTAATCAAATCGAACTAAAAAAATTACACGTTTTAGTAATAAGTTGCTATCATATATAGTACGTAGTTGTTTGAATTATCCTTTTGATTTCATTCGGATCGTCCCACATTACTAAGCATCAACTTTCTTTCTATTATTATACAATAAATTGTTACAAAGTTATGTACGTATCAACCATGTAATTTAAGTGGAAAATACTCCAACTAAAATTCTCTTTACAACTGCGAAAAGAGTATGTCATGAAACTTCAACCAATGCATATTGTACTTGTATATACTGATATTAGAGAATAATCATATGACTTCAATATGGTGAAACATACTTGAAAATTAAAGCAAACGTGACAAAGCTCAAAAACATGGAACCAAGTGTGACAAGGGCAATTTTCCTATTTCAATACAAGATTATATTAATTGGTTATAAGAAATAGAAGACGACGCTATCTCTTAACATATACGAGTATTCGTTATTGGCATTACCAAACTCTCATACGTTTTGGAGCTATTGCCAAAATACGAAGGCTTTTGTTAATATCTAAAAGGTTACGTGAAATGCAAATTAGCACTCCCTCCGTCTCATTTTATAAGTCCATGTTTGAAAAGTTAAAATCTTTTTCTTGACCGTAGTTATTTTTTTCTTATATAATATTTGATACAAAATATATAAATTGATTTGTTTTTTAAATATATTTTCTTTGGTATACTTTTCATTAAGTATTATATAATACGAAAATAAATAATTACAGACAAACTTTGAGAAAAAATATTTTGACTTTTCAAACATGGACTTAAAAAAATAAAAAATAAAAAAATAGACTTATAAAATGGGACGGAGAGAGGGAGTATTATTTTAAGAACCATTATGCAAATAACTAAGGGTAATACACTAATAAGTCGGTCTCCATTATTTATTTATTTTTTTAGAAAGGCAAATTTATTACAACATATACTACCTACCTCACATATTCTATCTCACATATCTTCAACAAGACTTGAACCCACAACCTTTAGGTTGATGGGCAACTCACATACTGTTAGGCTAAAAGGCCTTTTAGCTTAGTGTACTATGAACAATGTTCATTACCTTCATTGTACTTAATCGAGATTGACAAATACTCATATTTAGAGAGCTAGATGCGGGAGGGTCGAATAACACGTTATTTGTCTGTCACCTCAACGCTACTTCATCAGCCTCCCAATAACGCACACAATTAAAACACATTTCCAACAACAACAACAACAAAAAAAAAAAAAAAAAAAAAAGTTCTCATAAAATACCCCACAAAAAATACCCAAAAAAGGGGGGAAAAAAGAGGAAGAAACAACGCTAGTGGTTACAATGGCTAAATGCCGAATAACGGACGAACGGTGAAGTATGACGGGTTATTCGTCCGTTTTTGGTACCTATGGCAGATGAACAACTGCCCACACCAAGCACTCTTAGAGGTTAAAGTTAAAAGGTTTTTCCAAAATACATCAATTTGACAAGCACGGATACATAAAACAAATCAAAAGTAAAACTTTATTTGCTATTTGAAAACCAGGATATATAAAAGTTTAAAGATGAAGGCTTACTAAAAATAAATATACGTTAAAAAATAGCTTACTGTACCGAGTTAAAAGCGACGTATTAGATGATCAAGTTATCGAAATGATCCCAATGTCTTTCAAAAAGCTACGGAGTATAAAAACAGTTTAGTGACTAAGTGAAGAAAAAAAAAAAGTACGATCAAATTTTGATAGTACATTGACTTTATTAGAATTTTGATGGTATAGCGTCTAAGAAAACATAAAATTAGTAGAGTGATTTAGTTGAAAATAAATACATAGTATAATGAATTTATGTAGCCTAATGCTATATCCCATTCCTACTCATGAATGAAAATAGAAGATATCTTTTTCCACTTAGCATCTCTTTTTATATATAAAAAGAAAAAAAGGTAAGGAAGAAAAAGCATGCATGCAAAAATCGTGAATTGATAGTCGGTCGATGATAAATTAGGTTGGTATTATGGTATTTTTGGCAACAATTTTCTGAAAAATCAACTTGTAACTGATATAAAGAATGATTAAAAGTGATTAAACATGTTTCAGGGAGATTTACAAGCATTCGAAAAGTTTGACCACCGTTGACAATTTTTTGGATGATTTGCATAAATTGAAAAAGTTAATGACTGATTTGTGTTTAAAAATCAACTTATAGGCATTTTATTGAAAAAAAAAAAAAA
>LBNU01029167.1:121650-132271 GCA_014162995.1 Artemisia annua
ACTAATGATGTTTTGGCAGCGGAAAATGCGGCAATTCAATTTTTTGCAGGCTGTCTTTTGACAAAGTAAACTCCCTATCAAGAAGTAAGGAAACAAATAAAAATGTGCATGCGATATCTCTATTACAATAATTTATTGTTTACACTGCAGTCAGAAAGAAAAATTTATACCTGGAGTGCCTCCTCCCAGCTGATTTTTACAGCAACAACGACATCAAACCTGGGTATAAAGTACAGATCAAGAATCCTGCATCTGTAAGTTGCTTCCTTTGGTACTTTTTAACTCGAAATCTTTAATCCTCTCTTATGTAGTGTATAGAGATGGCAATCTACGCAACAAAAAAATAATAAAATAAAATACCGCTATATGTTCCAAGTGTAGATTGCTACCTTAATATCACCAAGTTCTAAAATTATGATATTTAATAACAGCATTTATAAGATTATAAGTTTACTTTTGAAATATGGACAATCATGTAGAGCAAAGGCATACATGTGGTTGCGCAATTTATTTTTCTCATTTACATAGTATATTGAAAAGATTCCTAACATGTTTATGTTTCATCATAACTAAAACTATCGAGATAAAAACCTTTCTTTCCATTAAAGATTGCAGATCGTTGGTGGGTGACTTTATGTGCAATCTTTAAAAATCGTTGGTGGGTGACTTTAGAACCTTGAGTGGACGCTAAACTATCAGGAATACATCCATCCATGGTACAACAACCTACAAACCAAAAACATAACACCCACAGCAAAGCGCATCTAAGAAAATGTATTAACACACCATTACTTGTAGACACTGGTATCTCATCCAACTCCCTTTTGTCCTACCCGCTGACCAACGCGCGGACGAAGATTGCTGATGACGACTGACAGCCATTATGTGTAGTGGATCAGGTTCGTCAATTGTTATACCATTTGACGATTCTTTGCGCAAACAATTCCCAAAGACACTCATATATCATAATCACATAAACATAAACACAAACACATAAAACTCCCTAATTACAAATACTAATGGCTACCAACATCCTCATATCATTTTAGCACAAACTGTTATACTAAAATTATCATGATTGCCATTCTTAAGCAAAGCAACAATCAAACTAATGGCTTCATCTTAAACAGTTCATTCTCTAAATTTGACAAATTCGAAACCCCAACACAGCACATAACACAACGCTTCAAAAGTCTAACTATACTTAATCCAAAACACTTATAAAAAAACATAGCAAATAAAAAGAAAAAGAAAGAAACCTGTTTTTCTTGAAAGAAAGAAGTTTGTTTTCATTGATCTTACGGCCACCGTTTTCAGTAGTATTACTTGCTCCTTCTTTTCATTTATCAGGTACCATCACTTTCGACAATTTCTTTTCACCTGTTTCAATTTAATTCCCAAAAACCATTTACTAATTAATTAATAAACCCTAAGAAAATTAATTACAATTAACTCGATATTTGTAGATGATTGCTGATATGTAAATAGAATTATTTGATTGAATGGAAGTAAAAAAAGTAGTACGACTTACACTTATCGCAGACCATCTTTAGCTTTTGAGATTTGTTTGGATCTTTAATCTTATATCTCTAAAATCTTTTACACAAAAAACTTTAATCTTCCCCATCTTCTTCATCATCTCTGATATGTAGGTGTGTGTTGATGGTACGTTGGGGAAGATTCTGGATCTCACAATACTTATCTAAAACAGCAACGAGCTACTTAAACAGGCCTACACAGCCCAGCAGCTGGGCCGCATTTTTGGCGGGAAAAAAGTGGGACAAACGGCGTCGTTTGCGATCAGAATTAACATAATCTATAATAATTTCCCCAATCAATTTGACATCTACATGCGTCATCCTTCGGTCCTTCTGCTAAAAAGGTTCGGTTCCTTCACATGGGTCTAAGCAAATTCACAAATTTTTAACGCCGGTTAATGCAACTTTCGTCTCCCGCTCTGGTAGCAATTCTTCTTATATCATTTTGCTAAATTCTTGTTGGAAGGAGATCGCAGACGTTGCGACGTACGTTGACTTTCTGATTTCTTTGGCTTTACATGGGACATGGAAACTAGGGTGTTCTCGCTAGGAATTATATAGGAAACCTCGAATCTTAGTTTTGGAACCTTGGAATTGCAGCGTGGTCTGCAGCAATATTAGGTGCAAAAAGGTTAAGAAGGATGGTTATAAATAGAGTGAGGCGTGGTTGAGCGGCATGGTCAAGCCTCACGCCTTAAAAGCTATGGCGAAGTCATAGCATTTTTTAAGACGTAACTTAAAACGATAAAAAATATGAAAATATATATATATTTATAAATTATATCATATTTCATATGGAAAATGATTAGGATGCCTACTTTACATGACTAATTATATACTTACTCCATTCATTGTTGGACACATGGATTCCGCAATTTCTTTCATCTCACATATACTATTGATTTTGCCACATGTATCAAGATCATTGTTAGGCACAAAATTATGCGTACCAATTAGGTATGACAATCACTACTCATTTCATTTATATCGAGTTAATAAAAAGTGTTATACATAAGGAATTAAGTCAAGAAACTATATTTGCATGTAATCTTCTTCATTTATTTCAAAAAAATCTTTTTTCATCAAGTTAAATTCAAAAAAGGCATAACACATCGCGCCTTTTCACGCCTCATCTCACGCCATGCCTAGATTCGACGCCTTGGTCTATTGCGTAACGTAGAGGCCACACCTCGCGCTTTAGCGCCGCCATGGTGCGCCTTTTAGAACCCTGTTAATAACTGCTAACCTGAGCCGGATCACAATCAGTTG
This sequence comes from Artemisia annua, assembly GCA_014162995.1. Taxonomy (NCBI): domain Eukaryota; kingdom Viridiplantae; phylum Streptophyta; class Magnoliopsida; order Asterales; family Asteraceae; genus Artemisia; species Artemisia annua. The sequence continues at coordinate 124,458 of LBNU01029167.1, forward strand.
CCTTTCTATAATGTGACACGTACATAACTCACTCAGTGGATACTGCTATGGGGGTGCCAATGATCTAACCCTCGATCTTATGCTTATTAGTTGCAAATATGCCTCCGCTCATTACTAACTGAGCTACGCGCTATTGTCAATTTTTACTTATTTTATGTTCGGTACCTTTGAAATGAAATGTGATATGCAACAATGTAACTCCATGGATTAATTTGGTTAAACATACAAACTTGTTAGACTTTGGTAANAAAAAAACTGACGAAGACGTAAAAAAACCGACGAACCGTAAAAAAAAGACAACAACGTAAAAATGTGTGTATAAAAAACGTGTGTATAAAAACTTATATAAAAATGTCTGGATAAAGACGTGTGTATAAAAACGTGTAAATGTGTGTTTATAAAAACGTGTGTAAAACCGTGCATAAAAATGTGTGTATAAAAAACGTGTGTATAAAAACGTGTATACAATTGTATATATGAAAATCCGTATAAAACATGCATAAAAACGTGTATAAAAATGTGTGTATAAAAGCGTGTATAAAAATGTGTGCAAAAAACATGTAAAAAACGTACATAAATTTTAAAAATAATAAAAGTCATCTAGCTTGTTACTTTTTGTCATTGTATTTGTATGTAGCCATGATAAATGATCGTTACTCTAAAGGACTAACGGTGCAATGATAAACCTAACGACCGTTAGGTTAACCTGCTCCAGCAGGTGAATCAAGTCACCGCTACACACAATGGACGAATTTAGCAAGTTTAGTGACACATTGGGAAAAAAAAGAGAAATCTACATACAGTGGAAAAAAGTGGCAAGTTGCATACATTTTCAAGTAATTTGCCCTTTTCTTTTTTGAAAACAAGGATATATATGAAAAGATTTAAGACTTACTAAAAATAGATATACGGTTAAAAATTAACTTATAGTACCGAGTTAAAAGCGACGTGTTGGATGACATGAAACATGATTTGGATACTTATAGAAAAGTAACCAATTAATATTTGGGATCCGGTTCCTGAAACGATCAAAATGATTATAAAATTAATACAGTGATTTAGTTGAACATAAATACAAGTATAATGAATTTATGTAGCGTTTTGCTATATCCCCATTCCTGCGCATCAAAAAATATAACACATTAGTCGGTCGGTGATAAATTTGGATTAGTATTATGGTGAGTTTAAGGTATTTTGAATAACATTTTCCATAAAAATCAACTTGTAATTGATATAAATAGCGAGTAAAAGTGATGAAACACGTTTGCGGCGAGTTTTGAGTATTTTCAGCTAGATTTGCAGACCACCGTTGGGGTGATTTGCAAAAAATAAATAAATAAATAAAAAATGATAGTGTTTTTGAAGAGAAAGAAACGGTAATTAAAAAACAAAACAAAATTTTTTTTAGGTGAGTAATAGTAAGAGTCAAAGTTTTATCAACTTCACTTGACTGACTGACCGGATAAGTAGTAAAAGAAGAAGAATTGACGGGAATAGAATTGAGAAATGGAAGATGAGAGTGGAGGTGGAGGAGAGCGATCGAGCTTTGTCATCGGTCTCATCCAAAATCGAGCCAACGAGGTCCCACCTTCTCTTCTTCTTCTTCTATAATTCATTCATTTTATTTACTTATTATTCATTCATTCATTAATTAGTTTTTGATGGATTGATTGATTGATTAGGGCTCCAATTTCATTCTTATTATTATTATTAACCACCGCCTCTACCTGTTTGTTTATTTGTTTCTTCAAAATTTCCTTTTTATAATTACTACTAATTCTTATTTCTGCTGCATTTATTCAATTTCATTTATCTATCTCTTATTAATTTCATGAATGAATGAAACAGGTTGGCGTTGCTGCATTTGACTTGCGATCCGCCTCTCTTCACCTTTCCGAATACATCGAGACCAGCACCTCCTACCAAAACACCAAGACGCTTCTCCATTTCTACGATCCTATCCTCATCATCCGATGACCCCCTTTCTCTTCTGCTCGACAAGCTCTCTCTTCGCAAGCTCACCATGCTCCGTGCCGCCTTTGATGACACGTCAAATCCCTCGCTGCTAAACAGCCTTCCGCCCTCGGTCTCGATTCCTATTACAAGCAGTATTACCTCTGTTTGGCCGCCGCTGCTGCTACTATCAAGTGGTACTTACTAACTGAGTACTAACTATCTTTCACTAGCTCTTTGGTTTCATAAACTGTTGTTTGGTGGTAACATACTTGTATCATACAAGCATCTAGCGTTTCCACTTGCCACTGCTACACTATCTTCGCCAAACATGCCCTAATAATCATCTTTTGCTTCTTTATATATGTTTCCTTATTGGTTTGTAAATAACTAGTGTTTTCTCAACCACAGGGTCGAAGCTGACAAAGGAGTCGTCATAACCAATCATTCATTATTAGTACGTCCTTCTTCCTTTCACCACACTCACATCACTACTACTCATTTAATAATAATTAGCTATCCCAAACACCCCTTTTACTGTCCAGGTGACATTTAACGGCTCATTTGATCATGTGAGCATAGATGCAACTAGTGTCCTTAACTTGGAGCTTATAGAGCCCCTCCATTCCACCCTTCTCGGCACAAGCAACAAAAAGAGATCTCTATTCCAGATTCTCAAGTCCACTAGAACTACCGGAGGGTATTCATTCCTTCACATCTCATACTATAATCCATCCACTACTGTGTGTGACTTTTTATAAACATTTCCTCCTGCAGGACTAGACTTCTTCGTGCCAATCTCTTGCAACCTCTGAAAGATATACAGACCATAAATGCTCGACTTGATTGCCTCGTCAGTGCTTCTTATTCTTTATCATCAATGTCAGTGCTTCTTATTGTCCAGATAATAACATATTAACTGCTTAAATCTAGGATGAATTAATGACCAATGAGCAGCTCTTTTTTGGGCTGTCACAGGCTCTCCGCAAGTTTCCAAAAGAAACTGGTTAGTGCATGCACGTATTAGAAACCTTCTATGCAGATAGACTTACTTGTTAATTGGTTTAAATGATAAATACTACATTCAGACAGGGTCCTCTGTCACTTCTGCTTCAAACCAAAGAAAGTTACCAATGAAGTCTTGGGCATTGATAATGGTAGAAAGAGCCAGGTTCTGATATCAAGCATTATTGTTCTCAAAACAGCTCTCGATGCCTTGCCATTTCTCTCAAAGGTTTCTTTCTTAGTGTTCTGATATCTTTGTGTAGTACAAAGTTACATTTTCTAAATTGGTGTTAGGTTCTGAAAGACGCAAACAGCTTTCTTCTTGGAAATATCTACAAATCTGTATGTGAGAATGAAAAATATGCTTCTATAAGGAAAAGGTATCATCCTTTTAAAGAGACCTTTAAGTCCATGTTGAATAAGGAATGGAGCCTTGAAGTTCACTTTGTTTTTATAAAATATAAATGATTTCAGAATTGGAGAGGTGATAGATGAGGATGTACTTCATGCACGAGTTCCTTTTGTTGCTCGGACACAGCAGTGTTTTGCTGTCAAGGCTGGAATAGATGGATTTCTGGATATTGCACGAAGATCGTTCTGTGATACCAGCGAAGGTACCAAATTGGTCTACCTGACTCAATGGTCTCTACTCTATAATATACTTGATGGCTGTTAACTATAACTGATCTAAATTCACAGCTATACATAACCTTGCAAATAAGTATCGCGAAGAATTTAAGCTTCCGAATTTGAAAATTCCGTTTAACAATAGGCATGGGTTTTACTTCAATATTCCTCAGAAGGACATACAGGGAAAGCTTCCCAACAAGTTCATTCAGGTAGCAAGGAGATATTTGTTCATTTCTATCGTGTCCTCAAGTGATTTTTCTGATTTATGTGTGTGCTGTTGGGACATAAATAGGTTATGAAGCATGGGAACAGTATACATTGCTCAACTCTGGATCTTGCTTCAGTGAGTATTATCATCATTATAACCATCATCGTTTAATGATTTTGATATAGGTTTGTTTACTTTTCCTGTGTTTGATCAATGGTCTTATTTAGTTCCAACTGTCCATTGCATGTGTTGATTCGTATGACCATATTTTTTGAAAAGATTTTTGTAAGTATGGACTCCTTCCTTGAGCCCAGAACTACTATTCTTGAGCCTAATGGAGATCCCTTGGTCTTTCTGTGATTATCTACTTGCATATTAAAGTGTAATCTTATTAAATGTACCAGTAAAACATATTTTGAAACTAAAAATCCTACATGAGTCAACATGGCACATGGGCTCGTATTGGTACTCCATGAGATATGAGGTGTATATGTGATCTAAGTGGTGCTGATTGGGCTTAAAAATACTTTTTGCTTCAACATTTTGTGTTTTACAATGATAGTTTATACTTAAGGAAGAAAACTAGTTTCTCTGCAGTTTCTTAGTATTTATGTTAGAGCACATGATTTTCATTATTATTGATCTGTTGCATTAAATCTGCAGTTAAATGCAAGAAATAAGTCTGCAGCCAAAGAATGCTATTTACGTACAGAGCTTTGTTTGGAAGGTAAGTGTATTTGGTTACCTTTTGTTGTTATGGTTAAGATCGTACACAACCGTCATTCCTACACGGTATACATGCTTGTCAACACAACCGTCAATTGTGCACAAGATTCACCGTCAATGTGTACAAGTGCTGGGCATGGCCGTGAGACTGTATAGTGCCTACCATGCCTTCAAAAGGATGTATGCCACAGCCTTAACAAGTGCACTTCCCATTGTAGCAATAGCTTGTATTCTTCCTGCTTCCAAAGCATTTAAGCTGTGTTCATTTTCTTCATAAGTTTTTCAAACTTACCAGCACTCTATTAATAATGGCATATTAGTTTATGTGTCAAACAACATATGAATGCTTATGCAGTTGAACTATATTGCTGTACACTTGTCACTACGTTGTTTATCGTGTGCAAACACTTTCCAGATTATAAAGCTGTTTTCCTTTCATTAACATGCAGCACTAATGGATGCAATTCGGGAGGATGTCTCTGTGCTCACCTTGTTAGCTGAGATCTTATGTCTATTAGATATGATTGTTAACTCATTTGCTCACATGATTTCAACCAAGCCTGTAGATCGATACACCAGGCCTCAATTCACAGGCAAGTATTCTATAATTTTTTCTATTGTTTGGCCTCAGAATGATTATGATATAGATCCTCGATCTATAATGTCTACTTATAGAGAATGGACCACTGGCGATTGATGCTGGAAGACATCCTATTCTAGAAAGCGTGCACAATGATTTTGTTGTATGTCATACTCCTTTTTCATGAATTGCTTTAGTGCTTTAGAGCTTATCGATATTAAATTTTTTTATTATAGAAGCGTACTAATACAATGCATTGTGGTTTGATGCTCTTTTTGCAGCCCAATAATATCTTTCTATCGGAGGCTTCAAACATGGTGATTGTCATGGGGCCTAACATGTAAGATATTAACTAAGTACATGTATTTATTTGTTGGATTGTATAGCATTTGATCACTCGTTAGTTGTCTTGAAGCCAACCCCTCTTGGACTTGGTTCCCACGCAGATCTTTATTTATACCAGAACACCCACCCCTCTCTGGGGAGAGGTTTGAAGCTTCCCAGAAAATATCCTTGCCCGTGCCAATATAACAAAACATGGACCCATAACTCATGTGGACAGACATTAATAATATTATCTAAATTCATGAATGAGTGATGGGGTATTATCATCTATGAAGGGTGCAAATTTTGCAACATCTTTCTGAGTTTCTTTTTGTATCTGTTGCATAATTTAAATTCCCAAGAGATATCTTTGTTCCGCGTAAACTACTGCATGCAACTTTCGTTTCATGCATATGCTATCCTGCTCCTCCTGCCCACTTTATGTACCGGGCACTGTCATATTTTGGATTTAGAATGAGGCTCTAAAAGAAATTTATAGCTGAAGTATACTGTTTCATTCAGGAGTGGAAAAAGCACATACCTTCAACAAATATGTCTAATCATCATCCTTGCTCAAATTGGTTGCTACATTCCTGCTCGCTTTGCAAGCCTAAGGGTGGTCGATCGTATTTTTACAAGGATGGGCACAGTTGATAACCTTGAGTCAAATTCCAGCACGGTACATACTACATTACTTTCGCACTTTTTTTCTTTCTCACCAGACTTAATTTTACACAAGTTCCGCAGTATATCAATCCTTAGTATCTAGTGACATGCCTTTTAAAAAGCAGTGAATTTTTTATTTTAATTTATAGTTTTTGTTTTTGAAATTGGAGGGTATTCCCTTTTTTACACCACAATTGGACCAATTCATCTTGTATGTGACTTGGGTTCTTATTCTAAAAGGATTTGTCTTAATAAATCGAAATTACCTGATGCAAATTGAGTGTTTCAAGTTGTCATAGTATGGCTTTAAAATCTACTATGGCTTGTAATATGGTCATATTATAAACTTTGCCACAGTTTAAAATATTACCCTGATGTAGAAGTAGAACATATGATCAGTGATTCCCTGTGACATGCTAAGCAGCAAGCACAATGCTTGAATGCCAATTCATATAGAAATTCAGCATTTAATTAGTCTACTAGTTGACTCTACCCAAGTCAAAAAGCTATGATTTGCTACAAAAAGTATAGCACACTTCGCTGCATTGGGTCTCATTTTAACACTCTTTTTGGCTTAACTCAGTGAAGAACAAGGAGAAACTTCTCTTTTTAATTAGTCTAAGATTAGGGGCACCAGTATCATTAGTATATGTCTTCATGCATGTGTTACCTTAGGAAGCCCTGTCAATCCATAGCCCCAGAAAATTCATAAGAACTTGCTTTTGCAGTTCATGACAGAGATGAAAGAGACGGCTTTTATCTTGCAGAATATCTCTGAAAGGTATACCAATATTATAAATCAGGGCTGGTATCTAATATAGATTTTTCTTTATTTTATTATGCACTTAAAACATCTTTGATTGGCAACAGGAGCCTGGTTGTGATGGATGAGCTGGGCAGGGCTACATCTTCCTCGGATGGTTTTGCAATTGCATGGAGTTGCTGTGAAAGACTATTAGCACTTAAAGGGTATGTGCCACTCTTTATATCGCATGCTTGTTGCTAGAGCTATCAAGAAAGTGTTTACAACAAGCAGGGTTTTGGTATTGCTACAAAGATATTTCCTGCAGTACTTTTTTTGGTTCTATCAGCAATAAGCCTTGTACCCTAAACTAGTTGGGGTTGCGTTACAAATGAACCACAAAGTCTTAAAATCGTAAATACCCGGATAAATGTTTTTTAGATGAATTCCCTAGGTTCTTTGACATGAAGATGTCCTCCCACTCCCCTATGCTAACTCTCGTCACTTCTACTACCTATGTCCGATACAAGTTTCTTCTTCCAAACCAGTGACTTTAAAACTCTAAGTTGGAAATGTCCAGCTTTTCTTGATTGTGTTGCTGGTGCAATGAATTCTCCTCAAGCAGTACCACACCAACCTTCTGTCTCATATCTACCTGAATATTCACATTTTTCCTACCTGCCACAGTCATCATGTCTGCATGTGCTTTTTATGTTAAAAAATAAAATAAAAATGAATATGATGATACTTGAAAAGGTTATGTTATAAGAGGCACTTACGTCGACGTCATAGAAGCCTCGAGATTCCATCCCAAAGAGTCCTCACGACACTTACGTCCTTCTGTCACAGCTGAGTGTTCCTAGCATCAACATGGACCGCGCCAGTTGGTAAATATGCGAGTCCTACGCAGATCTTCAGGCAATCTGCTCGAGACGTTTATGAGAGGAATTACTTAGGTATTTCGCTCAACTCAAACAGAT
>LBNU01029167.1:135077-150692 GCA_014162995.1 Artemisia annua
ATAAAAAAACTAACAAAACGTAAAAAAACTGACAAAAACATAAAAACCCGGACGAAAACGTTAAAACCCGGACGAAAACGCGAAAAAACGGACGAAAACGCGAAAAAACGGACAAAAACACGAAAAACCAGATGAAAACGTAAAAAAACTAACGAAGACGTAAAAAAACCGACGAAAACGTAAAAAAACCGACGAAACGTAAAAAAAAGACAAAAACGTAAAAATGTGTGTATAAAAAACGTGTGTATAAAAACGTATATAAAAATGTCTGTATAAAGACGTGTGTATAAAAACGTGTGTAAATGTGTGTTTATAAAAATGTGTGTAAAACCGTGCATAAAAATGTGTGTATAACAAACGTGTGTATAAAAGCGTGTATACAAATGTATGTATGAAAATCCGTATAAAACATGCATAAAAACGTGTATAAAAATGTGTGTATAAAAGCGTGTATAAAAATGTGTGCAAAAACATGTAAAAAACGTACATAAATTTTCAAAATAATAAAAGTTATCTAACTTGTTACTTTTTGTCATTGTATGTAGCCATGATAAACGATCGTTACTCTAAAGGACTAACGGTGCAATGATAAACCTAACGACCGTTAGGTTAACCTGCTCCAGCAGGTGAATCAAGTTACCGCTACACACAATGGACGAATTTAGCAAGTTTAGTGACACATTGGGAAAAAAAAAGAGAAAGCTACATACAATGGGAAAAAGTGGCAAGTTGCATACATTTTCAGGTAATTTGCCCCTCACAATACTTATCTAAAACAGCAACGGGCTACTTAAACAGGCCTACACAGCCCAGCAGCTGGGCCGCATTTTTGGGGGGAAAAAAGTGAGACAAACAGCGTCGTTTCCGATCAGAATTAACATAATCTATAATAATTTCCCTAATCAATTTGACATCTACATGCGTCATCCTTCGGTCCTTCTGCTAAAAAGGTTCAGTTCCTTCACATGGGTCTAAGCAAATTCACAAATTTTTAATGCCGGTTAATGCAACTTTCGTCTCCCGCTCTGGTTGCAATTCTTCTTATATCATTTTGCTAAATTCTTGTTGGAAGGAGATCGCAGACGTTGCGACGTACGTTCACTTTCTGATTTCTTTGGCTTTACATGGGACATGGAAACTAGGGTGTTCTCGCTAGGAATTATATAGGAAACCTCGAATCTTAGTTTTGGAACCTTGGAATTGCAGCGTGGTCTTCAGCAATATTAGGTGCAAAAAGGTTAAGAAGGATGGTTATAAATAGAGTGAGGCGTGGTTGAGCGGCATGGTCAAGCCTCACGCCTTAAAAGCTATGGCGAAGTCATAGCAATTTTTAAGACGTAACTTAAAACGATGAAAAATATGAAAATATATATATATTTATAAATTATATCATATTTCATATGGAAAATGATTAGGATGCCTACTTTACATGACTAATTATATACTTACTCCATTCATTGTTGGACACATGGATTCCGCAATTTCTTTCATCTCACATATACTATTGATTTTGCCACATGTATCAAGATCATTGTTAGGCACAAAATTATGCGTACCAATTAGGTATGACAATCACTACTCATTTCATTTATATCGAGTTAATAAAAAGTGTTATACATAAGGAATTAAGTCAAGAAACTATATTTGCATGTAATCTTCTTCATTTATTTCAAAAAAATCTTTTTTCATCAAGTTAAATTCAAAAAAGGCATAACACATCGCGCCTTTTCACGCCTCATCTCACGCCATGCCTAGATTCGACGCCTTGGTCTATTGCGTAACGTAGAGGCCACACCTCGCGCTTTAGCGCCGCCATGGTGCGCCTTTTAGAACCCTGTTAATAACTGCTAACCTGAGCCGGATCACAATCAGTTGCCTTTCTATAATGTGACACGTACATAACTCACTCAGTGGATACTGCTATGGGGGTGCCAATGATCTAACCCTCGATCTTATGCTTATTAGTTGCAAATATGCCTCCGCTCATTACTAACTGAGCTACGCGCTATTGTCAATTTTTACTTATTTTATGTTCGGTACCTTTGAAATGAAATGTGATATGCAACAATGTAACTCCATGGATTAATTTGGTTAAACATACAAACTTGTTAGACTTTGGTAAACTTGTATCCTTTACACGAGAGATAAATCCCGTTATTATACATCTAATATAAAATGTTCTTTAAATATGAATTTGTTTGTTGATGGTTGTTTCAACGTTGCAGAAGGAGATATTGAACGAGCAAGAGACAAGAAAAACACCGCTAGCAGAGATAGTTACAAAGCGCTTTTAATTGATGAAGCACGTCAAACTCAAAAGCTATGAGAGATAAATATGAGGCCCAAGCCCGGTTTGTGGGCTTAGGGTTTCATGTAATGTCTTTATAAATAGTGAATTAATAAAAACATATCTTGGGTTTAACCTTTTAACATGGTATCATAAGCAGGTATGATCTTGTGACCTACTTGGTCATCAAGCCGCCACTTCTGTACCACCCGTCACATCTAAAATGAATTCTTCTGGTATCTTCTTTTCATCTCCAATGTTTCCGGTATCTCCTTTTTAATCTCCAACCCTAATATATTTTTTCTTCCGTCCTCCTTTTCCAGTTTCCACGTTTGTGAAATAAACAAACAAATCACCAATCCATATTTTTGTTTTCAGCCGCACCTCCTTATCCACCATAACCATAATATCATAATATCACTATATCACTATATCATATATTACTTATCCTCTCTACATCCTTAATCTCCATTCGTTTTTGCATTCATAGAGTCAAACATAACATGATGGTTAAGCTAGAAAACCCTCTCAACATCACCCTCTCCAAATCAGATTCTCATATACCCTTTTCATTGTTCTTATTCTCTTAATTAATTCCTTTTTTCCCAAAAAAAATAAAAATAAAAATAAAAATAAAAATAAAATGCAATTGTCGGCAACCATGCGCCGCTGCCTATAACCACCTTGTCAAATCTGAAAAAGAAGAGAAGAACCTTTCTTTGCCTTTACTTTTCGCTTTCGCTGCCTTTGTCAAATAAGAGAAGAAACAAAATACATTATGAAGACTTTAACCGGATGTTGTTAGGATTCTTGGTCAATTGTTATCTTTTTCATTAGCTTTATAATTAATGTTTACTTTTCCGGTCTCGAGCTTTTGTAATTTCGCCACTCGAACTGTAGAGGAGTATTAGAGATAAATATGAGGCTCAAGCCCGGTTTTTGGGCTTAGGGTTTCGTGTAATGTATTTATAAATAGTGAATCAATAAAACATATCTCCCACGTGGGTTTAACCTTTCAACAAAAGCTAGTTAATACATAATTTTCTATTTCCTTAAAAAAAAATTTAAACGGCAAAAAATTTACAATCTACAACACTTATCTCACAAATATTGTTTCACACGTGTCTTTTTAAGACTTGAACTCACATCCTCTTGACTGATGAGTTATATATCAGTGTCTTTGGTATTTTTTGTGTGAGTTTCTTGGGCTACTTAACTATTTATTAAATTAAAGCAATTAAATTTTGCCGGTTGAATGAAGAAATGGCGAAATAGTGACAATTTAAGACAGGTGTATAAAAAAAAGAAAGAGAAAGGCTAATTTAGTCGGTTGTCCATTATTCGAGTATCACATATCGGGCAGTGATCTAGTGAAAAGAAAACTTAAAATGAAAATGATAAGAAATAATTGTAACCACATATTTGAGATGCATCGACTTGAATTAGATACATCTCTATTCATTTATATGCATCACAATTAGTTTCGAAAGTGATTTTGAATTGAAACAATGCAAAGTAGCATTAGCAACAAATTTGACTCACAGAGAACAAAAAATACATATGATTCATTTAACTTGATGAAATGTATCTAATATATGTATATGCATATAATTTTTAGCTATAAAATCTTACTATCTATACTACATATAAAGCATGAATGACTCTCTCTTCAAAATTTTAAGACTTACAAGAAATTAAGCATGGTTTATAACACTTTAATGCACCCAATTTTCAGAACTACAACAAAGTAAGCATATTGTACAACAAAATAAAGCGTGGTGTCATTTTAAGACCAAAATTCTATCAAACAACATTAATGCTATTAAAAACACCCATTCACAAAAAATTACAACCATTTAAGCACAATGTACAATAGCTACAACCAATTTTCATATTTACAACAAATAAGCATAGTGTACAACAAAATAAGCATGATGTAATTTTCAGACTTACAACATTAATGCTATTAAAGTGGTCAATGTTATTAATGACTATAATGACTACTACTTACAAGAAAAGAAATATAGTGTACAACACTTTAATGCACATAATTTTCAGACGTACAAGACAAGAGGCATAGTGTACAACAAAACACCACATTAATGCTATTTAATGTAGTCAATTATTTAACTGGTCAATAAATACAATTAACACAGTTATTAAAAACCCCTTACATAAGAAATACAAATTATCAAACATATTGTACAACCAAATTAAAAACAATTTCTACATTAAATTTCACTACTACAAATAATAAAGCACATTATACAAATATTCAAGGCCGAACGGGCAACGGGCCAAATGGGCTTGAGCCCGAACGGGCGCGGACCAAACGGGTTCGAGCCCGAACAAGCACGGGCCAACGTGTTCGAGCCTGAATGGGCACGGGCTATACGAAATTCTTCAAAAATAACATAATAAACTAAAATAGATTATACATCGAATTTTTTTATTTCATGGTAGCCATCGCTGCAACGCGCGGGAACCCTGCTAGTATTATATAAAGCATTAAGGCTTACTTAAATTAGAAACTCTTAAAATTCAACAATTCAAGTTATAAAGCTAAAAGTACAATTAATTAAAACACATTTTCTAATATTAAATACAATTACAAATTCTTAAGCTTAAAATACAACTAATTCATCATTGCTTATTATAAGGGGATTGATTTGACACCAAATTTTTTGATAAAAACACCATTTTGTACAAGATGTATAGCACATCATACAATACTGTAATGCACAAGGTGTAGTGAAAGCATAAAAAAATGTGGTGTGCAAATCAACCCCCTTATTATAATAAGAAATACAATTAAAACACAATTAATGTAGTCAAGATATTTAATGTGGTCAATTAATTAACTGATCAATAAATACAATTAATGAGGTTATTAAAACACCCCTTACATAAGAAATACAACTTATCAAGCATATTATACAACCAACTCAAACACAATTATTAAATGTCACTAATACAAATAATAAAGCAAATTATACAAATATTCAAGTCCGAACAGGCAACGGGCCAAAAGGGCTCCCCGAACGAGCATGGGATAAACGAAATTCTTGATATCCGTAAATTTAAATTGTCAAAAAGAATATAATAAACTAAAATACATGATTCACCGAAAATTTTTATTTCAGGGCATCCGCTGCTGCAACGCGTGAGTATCATACTAGTATATATAAATGCGTCTCTAATGTATAATTATAATTATTTCTCATTTTAAAATTTCTTTTTGAAGTTGGTAAGTAAGTCAGGATCACAATAGTACATTCAAGATGACTATTAATAAATTGGGTACAAGTATCATTAAGGACACACTTCTAAAATGGGAAATGATTTGCACACTCCACTTTTTGATTGACACACTCCAAACTGTGCATTAGACAGTTGTACAGTTTATAAATCCTGCTTTAACTAGTTGTACATTGGAGTGTGCAAATCAAATCCAAATGTGTGCAAATCATCTCCCTTCTAAAATACATGGCTCGTATTGTGTAACTCAAAACTTAGGACTCCTTGGTAAAGTGGCCTTTGGAGCATAAGGAGAGATGAGATCAATATAGAACTCATATTTGCTATAGAACCAACAATCAACCAATCATAGCCAGCCATTTTTATTTTCCACCTTTTTTCTATAACAATATATCTTGCAAACGGTAAATCTTCAAACTACAAAAAAAAAATACCATCGCGACGAGAATTAAATCATCTTTCTATAGATATGCATTGTTATATACTTTCGACGAAATTTTTTTTGCGACGAACTTTTTTTTTTATAAATTTCCGCCCAGAAAAATCATATATGATTCGTAAAAATCTCATATGATTTGATTTTTACGAATCACATATGATTCTTACGAATCATATATGATTTGTAAAAATCATATATGATCCGTAAAAAATCATATATGATTCGTAAGAATCATAACATAAAAAAAAAGAAAGAGAAAGGCTAATTTAGTCGGTTGTCCATTATTCGAGTATCACATATCGGGAAGTGATCTAGTGAAAAGAAAACTTAAAATGAAAATGATGAGAAATAATTGTAACTACATATTTGAGATGCATCGACTTGAATTAGATGCATCTCTATTCATTTATATGCATCACAATTAGTTTCGAAAGTGATTTGAATTGAAACACTGCAAAGTAGCATTAGCAACAAATTTGACTCACAGAGAACAAAAAAATACATATGATTCATTTAACTTGATGAAATGTATCTAATATATGTATATGCATATAATTTTTGGCTATAAAATCTTACTATCTATACTACATATAAAGCATGAATGACTCTCTCTTCAAAATTTTAAGACTTACAAGAAATTAAGCATGGTTTATAACACTTTAATGTACCCAATTTTCAGAACTACAACAAAGTAAGCATATTGTACAACAAAATAAAGCGTGGTGTCATTTTAAGACCAAAATTCTATCAAACAACATTAATGCTATTAAAAACACCCATTCACAAAAAATTACAACCATTTAAGCACAATGTACAATAGCTACAACCAATTTTCAGATTTACAACAAATAAGCATAGTGTACAACAAAATAAGCATGATGTAATTTTCAGACTTACGGCGATATCCATATGGGAAAAAAACCCTAAAAGCGATTGCTTTGTGGCGACTCAATTAAACCCTTACAAACCAAATCGCAAATCGACTGTTCACCTATATCCTCATCGTTCTGATTAGGAGCTTGGATCCTACTTACAACGTTCTGCTTCTTCATAGTTTTGTGATCGATCGTTGCTAATTCGTTAGGGTTTGGTTAGTCGTTGGATTTTTCTTGTGCGATTACCTTACAGATTTCTGATTCTTATTATTTAGGTTAATTCGTGCATTATTTACTTAATCGTTCCTTATCATTCATTGTTATGGGTTGAGTTGATTCGATTATTGCTTATAAACCCTAAGCGATTAGGGTTTTATATGTCCGTATTGGTTGCTTATGTTCTGCTTTCTGTTCTTCTGTCTGTGAGATTTCCTGTTCGTGGGTAGTAGGGGGATGAGTAATACACATCAATCGCAGGGTAACAAGGGTAGTAGTACGGGTAATGGTTCAGTCGAAGGTGTGTCTGGTGACACTGGTGAGACTGGTGAGATTGGGAAGGCGAATGGTGATGGTAAGAATGCTAATGACGTCAATTCACATAGTTTGCCTAAGCTTTCATACGCTTCGTTGTTTAAATCTAACAATGCTTTCAAATCGGTAAATATATGTGAGCTCCGTAATGAGGAGCGAGTGGAAGGTGCTCACGTCGCTATTCCTTTACAAGAGATTGAGGATGTTTCAACGAGGTTTGCTAACACCCTGTATGGGTATTTTATTGGTAAGAGACTTGCTTTCCCTATCGTAGAGAATTACGTTAAGAATACTTGGGCAAAGTTTGGACTGGAACGTGTTATGTTGAATAATGGATTCTTTTTGTTTCAATTCTCTACTAAGGAGGGTATGGATAAAGTGTTAGAGTCGGGGCCATGGTTGATTCGCTCGATGCCTATTTTTCTTAATGTTTGGTCCCCTAATACTAACGCTTGTTAAGGAGGAAGTTACTTCAGCACCCGTAAATGGTTGAAATTACATAATGTTCCAATTGTTGCTTATACGGAAAGTTGGATTGAGTTTTGATTACGATCCAACTTGGTTAAGCCTATTATGTTGGATTCCCAATACTAGTAACTATGTTGTGTTTAAATCTTGGGGTCAGAAATTCCATTACGCGGCGTGCTCTTGTTGAAGTATCATCTCTTGCCGCGTTAATGGATCATGTTGGTGGTGCTTATTCCAATTTTCTTAATGGCCAGTCATTCTTTTGGCGCGCGTTTGATGTGAGTATGAATGGAAGCCGCTTGTTGTGCCTCATTGCAAGATTTTTTGAACCAATATCGATGATGCAATGCCCTAAGAAATGCTAAAACAACATAGCAACTTCAGACTAAATGTTTGATAAGGATGGATTTTGTGGAAACTACTAAAACGGAACGGTAAGGGTAAGGGGGCCACCTCCCATGAAGAAGGTTTATTGATGAGTTTCGTTTTTGCGAAACCGAGGGTCAAACATTGAATTTATCGTTGGCAGCCAGTTTCGAAAAAGAAAGTGGGGCCGATTGGAACGTCGTCTTCCAAGTAATGGTACTACTACAATATGCTAGTGGTCTAAATTTGCATGCTGCAGCAAGTTTCCGGTTAATCAAGCGAAAAGTTGATGTGCATACTTCTAATAAGTATATCTGATGATCTTAAGTGATATCGTCAACTGAAGAATCATTTGGTTCCGCTTATGGATGCAGGTGACCAATTCTGAAATGGGGCCTGAGGTTGGGGTTGACCAAGGGGAGCAAAAGCAGTTCATGCTATGGAGATTGATAGTTGACAATGAGGTTTGATGAGTCTATTGAGGTTGGTAAACCGAAGTCACCCCTAATCGTTCGAGAAAAATTGATAAGCCTTGAAAAGCTCAATTATTGATGGGATAGGACAAGCTTGTGGATGATAATGGGAAACCTGTTCCGGTGGTTGAGGGATTAAGAAGGTAAATCCTTTCTCTAAGGTAGGTAATGTGGTTGTTATCTGATAGTGGATGAAAATGAGGTTCTTTGAGCCAGACGACTATGATAGTTACCTGTCATCAGCTGGAGGACAAAACGAGCTTGAGGTTATTTTTCTGATGTATACGGCTGCCCAGGTTCTTTTGATTTACCTGGGCAATTGGAGGAATTTAACAAGATGTTTGATTTTAAGGTCCAAGGCAAGTTCGAGGAAGTAATATGCGATGGTTGATTCGTTGCATGTTTTTCTTTCATGGTTGGTTCTAGTTTTTCGTAGCTAGTTGTTCAATTTATGGCATGTCATAATGTTTTGTGGTTGTTCAAGCGTTTCTTGAGGTTAATGTGGTATTATTCAGCCACATTCCATTGTTATTTAAAAGTTTATTTGGTTAATATATTTTACCAGGGTGGGAGATCCTTTACCCAAAAAAAATTTTCAGACTTACAACATTAATGCTATTAAAGTGGTCAATGTTATTAATGACTATAATGACTACTACTTACAAGAAAAGAAATATAGTGTACAACACTTTAATGCACATAATTTTCAGACGTACAAGACAATAGGCATAGTGTACAACAAAACACCACATTAATGCTATTTAATGTAGTCAATTATTTAACTGGTCAATAAATACAATTAATACAGTTATTAAAACACCCCTTACATAAGAAATACAATTATCAAACATATTGTACAACCAAATTAAAAACAATTCCTACATTAAATTTCACTACTACAAATAATAAAGCACATTATACAAATATTCAAGCCCGAACGGGCAACGGGCAAATGGGCTTGAGCCCGAACGGGCGCGGACCAAACGGGTTCGAGCCCGAACAGGCACGGGCCAACGTGCTTGAGCCTGAATGGGCACGGGCTATACGAAATTCTTCAAAAATAACATAATAAACTAAAATAGATTATACATCGAATTTTTTTATTTCAGGGTACCCGTCGCTGCAACGCCCGGGAACCCTGCTAGTATTATATAAAGCATTAAGGCTTACTTAAATTAGAAACTCTTAAAATTCAACAATTCAAGTTATAAAGCTAAAAGTACAATTAATTAAAACACGTTTTCTAATATTAAATACAATTACAAATTCTTAAGCTTAAAATACAACTAATTCATCATTGCTTATTATAAGGGGATTGATTTGACACCAAATTTTTTGATAAAAACACCATTTTGTACAAGATGTATAGCACACCATACAATACTGTAATGCACAAGGTGTAGTGAAAGCATAAAAAAATGTGGTGTGTAAATCAACCCCTTTATTATAAAAAGAAATACAATTAAAACACAATTAATGTGGTCAAGATATTTAATGTGGTCAATTAATTAACTGATCAATAAATACAATTAATGCGGTTATTAAAACACCCCTTACATAAGAAATACAACTTATCAAGCATATTATACAACCAACTCAAACACAATTATTAAATGTCACTAATACAAATAATAAAGCAAATTATACAAATATTCAAGTCCGAACGGGCAACGGGCCAAAAGGGCTCCCCGAACGAGCACGGGATAAACGAAATTCTTGATATCCGTAAATTTAAATTGTCAAAAAGAATATAATAAACTAAAATACATGATTCACCGAAAATTTTTATTTCAGGGTATCCGCCGCTGCAATGCGTGGGTATCATACTAGTATATATGAATGCGTCTCTAATGTATAATTATAATTATTTCTCATTTTAAAATTTCTTTTTGAAGTGGGTAAGTAAGTCAGGATCACAATAGTACATTCAAGATGACTATTAATAAATTGGGTACAAGTATCATTAAGGACACACTTCTAAAATACATGGCTCGTATTGTGTAACTCAAAACTTAGGACTCCTTGGTAAAGTGGCCTTTGGAGCATAGGGAGAGATGAGATCAATATAGAACTCATAGTTGCTATAGAACCAATCAATCAATCATAGCCACCCATTTTTATTTTCCACCTTTTTTCTATAACAATATATCTTGCAAACGGTAAATCTTCAAACTACAAAAAAAATACCATCGCGACGAGAATTAAATCATCTTTCTATAGATATGCATTGTTATATACTTTCGACGAACTTTTTTTTGCGACGAACTTTTTTTTTTATAAATTTCCGCCCAGAAAAATCATATATGATTCGTAAAAATCTCATATGATTTGATTTTTACGAATCACATATGATTCTTACGAATCATATATGATTTGTAAAAATCATATATGATCCGTAAAAAATCATATATGATTCGTAAGAATCATATATGATTTGATTTTAACGAATCACATATGATTTTTACAAATCATATGTGATTTTTCTGAGCGGAAATTTTGAAAAAAAAAAAGTTTGTCGAAAAAAAAAGTTTGTCGAAAGTATATAACAATGCATGTCTATAGAAATATAATTTAATTCTCGTCGCGATGGTATTTTTTTTTCGCGTAACGATTTACGGTTTGCGAAATATTTAATTTTAAAAAAAATGGTGAAAGTTTATTTTTTTTATTTTGATAAAAAAAAATGAGTGGCTGAGAATGGTTCATTGGTTCTATGGCAAATATGAGTTCTATATTGAACTTTTGGCTTGGAGCATATGGAATAGTCACTGGGATCATCTGAACGCCACATTTACTTACCCACTTTCTCACCACTTTTATCCCGCAATCCTGCAATCATTACCACTATCACTTAAAAAAAGAAAAAGAAAATAGTCACAAATGCTCGGCTTCCACATCACGATCCATCTGACCATGATCCAACGCCGAGCCACCTGCAATGGTTAAGTCAACTGACGCCGAGCCTGAACCCTTCCCATGCCGAGCACATATGCACCATTGCAGATGCTCTAAATGAGATGGAGGGACGTGACTGAGAGAAAGGGGCAAGTTATGCCAAATACAAAACTACAGAGAGAAAAACTAATAAGAATCTAACCGAAAGGGTAGAAATACGCATTCATAAAAGTCAAGAGGGTTTAATGCAATAAAAAAAACTTATTGGCAGCAGTTAAGATTCCTATGAATAATACATAATATCAAAGTAACAAACAACATAATCAGATGGAATTAAGGATTTTATCTGGTACTAACAATTAACTGCACATATGGACATGCATACAAGTTGAATCCCAAGCCAATATCATACAACACATACAATTAGTTAAGTAAAACAAAACAATCATGGTTTTGGTGTCTCTTCCGAAAATCTTGGAAGTTGAACCAACGAATTAACTCTGGTGACACCTTCAAGCCCTGACCATCCGACAGCCGTTTCCTCATCCCCAACTCTTTGTAACCCGTCATTGTTCTCTTCAGATGATCTGACCGTACAGTTTCTCTGCAACAATGGCTCAGAATTGTGGCCATCGTCTGATTCGCCTGCGTTACCAGAATGATTGCTTTGGAGGGTTGCAGAAGAGAAACCTTGGTCTTCACAGTCCGATTCAGAATCCATTTTACCATCTAAGAATAAGCAGATAACTGCACAATCATCCATTCTGGATGTCGGGTACTTGGTTTTCCATTCACGAGCGGCTGAGTCAACAAGTGTTCTTGCTGCTGATGACCGTGTTGAAACTGATGACACTATCTCAATTACTTCTTCATTACTCAAAACATCCCAAACCTACAACAGAACAGTTTGACTTTTAGATAGATTCAAGAGTATTCACCATCTGTTTTTTACCAAGGGTGACTTGTTTTTAACTCAAAAGTTAAAGTAGATATGAGGGGAAAGAACCATTCACATAATTTAGCCACATGTATATATTTGCGAATTTGCCTTTTTTTTTTTATAGATTAAAATAATTTTAACCGACTTTTTGATGCCATGCTCCAGTCAACATTATAATTCTACTTTCTGATCGAAAACTAAAAATGGTGGTCACATTTTCTATTAATGAGCCTTGAAATGCCACCATTTTAATCGGAACGAAAGGAGAAACCAATAAAGTTGTATGTTTCTATATCAAAGAAAAGGTACCAGTAGGTTAAAAAACGGCAGCAATATGATATACAAGAGCCACATAAATAATAAACAATTTAATTTACAATACTAAAGAAACTTGCTTTATTCAATAAAGAGGAAAGGTTGCAATTTCTACCTACTGTATGGGTTGTGCTTATATCTCAAACTAGTCAAAAGCAAAATGGATCAAATGGGTCGCAAGTCGTCCAAAGTCTAATTTTAATGCATACCTGCTACGACGCTACCCCATAAATCACATTATTCAAAGTTTCAGATTACTATTATTACAAAACTGAATTTTTGTAATAGTAATTTACGCATAGTTATGTTCAAAAATGAATAATTTCTTTAAATGGCAACCTAACCCGCCCGTTTTCAACTGTACTAGAACCAGCCAATTTCTATTTGAACATTGACCTTTTACACAACCCGGCCAACTTAACCTTCTTGCCACCTTGAATTAGTCCTATGGTAAATTGATGAGTTTGCATTTTGTTTCATTAAGCACTTATTTGGCAAGACGACACCCAGCAATAACTTATAAATGGCATGAATCATATAACTCAGTAAAATGTTCTAAGGGTTAGACCATAAATAAAATCATTAAGTTGTTATTAAATATTATCTGTGACTTACCCCATCTGAGGCAAGAACAACGAACCTATCTCTTTCAGTGAGGACCCTGTGAGAAAATTCAGGAATGGATATCACTCCATATTCCTTCAAACAAAAATCCCCAAATGCTCGTGCCATAGCTAACCCCGGGGCATCATCAAATGGTAACCAAACTCTTGACACCTCAGGTTCGTCTTGTAATGCAAAAACTCGACCTTTGCAACGTTTAATCCTTTCCGCCTCTCCTATTAGATCACAGTATTGTAATGATGAAAATGCACAAATACACAGCTTTCATCATGAAAATTTCCCAAATATAAATATGTTAGTAGTTATCTTACTTGGTAAGTCAGGCTTCAAATCAACTGTCAACTGAATTGCTACAAGTGAATTGTTGCTATCACTAGATGCCATGATGGCCCGTGAGTCTCCTATGCTTCCCATGAAAAGATTTGATCCCTTAAGATCCAGGTTTTACGCAATGTAAGAAAACATCATACTCAAAACCCAAATATGCAGAATTCATTTTACACATGACAAAGAATGATACCTGTTTTACAATGGTGACAGCAGTGCTGCCACTACAAAAGCAATCTAAACTGGGATGATACCTCAACTCTTTATCCATCGATTTATACGATTTCAGAAATGCATCTCTCCAGAGTGTGTCCGGTTTATCATCTGTTCCCACCTCACAATCGGCTACATCTGATCCAGATTCTCGCTTGCAACAGACAGTACTGGTGGACTTGGTTTTCTTGGACTCATTGGAATCAACAAAAGAAAATAACTTTGATGGTAATGTATCACGAACTTTACGAGCAACGAGATGGCCAAAAGGTCCATGACCATCAAAAACTCCACAGAAAGTGACATCTTCTGCCATGAAATCCTGCAGTGATCCAGTCAATAATAAGCAAACACACAGTTACACGTAATACAACGTTGTTCTTTTAAAAAGAAAAACTTACTTCCCACACAATCATTGCATCTTGGTTTATGCCCTTGCGGCCTTGCTGAGTAAAAATGCAAGAACTTCGGCTCTTCCCGTTTGTAACAATCCGGTTTGGTATGGACGACAGATTCTGCAAGGCATTCACATGATCGGAAAACGTTCTTTTCGTTCTCTTTCCACCACACATAGCGATTTCTAAACAAGAGGGAGGTGTAGCGATCTCTCCATCACTCATGCTACTACAAGAACTTTTACTACTTGTGGATACGCAACACCCCATTTTCAATTAACCAACATCCGGTTTAGATGTGCAATAGAAGATTCGGTATCAAAAGTCAACAGCTTTAGAACAGATCATTCACCCCAGCTACACAAATGCAATAAATGAAAGATTAAAGGATAAGATAGACAACTTGTTATAGAGATATTTTAACTTTATATAACAAATGGAAACTATTTTATGCATAATAATTGGTAGTATTAAGCGATTAAAGAATAATGTAAAATTGTCAACTGATCAGCACATACTTAAACAGATAGTCAACTGATCAACTTATCTAATAACGGCATTCAATCTAAACAAATTAAACAAGCGTGAAGATAAGTTTTATGCAGCATGATCACAGCCGTTTCACCCGAGACATGACAAACAAGATTCTTGTTGACCATTGAAAAAAGATTCTTTTTGTTTTTTTGCTTCATTTTTGTATAGCAAGTAAACTTGCATATCTGAAATGATGACATGACAGAAGGATTTAGTTGTTCTTGCTGGTGAAATGATTGATTTTTATCATGCCAGTTGACAAATAACCAACATTATATAAACATTATAAAATCATTTTTAAGTAAGATATAATTTTATAACCAAAGTAAATCATTTTCATGTTGCCTTTACTCTCATCTAATCCATTTGATGATTATAAAAACATAAAGGGTTAAATTAATTAAATCCTTAAGTAGTACCAAGAAGGGGTGTCTGGGATTGCTTATTTTTTCTGCTTATCGGCTTAGCAGTTTTGTGTTATCCAAACTGCATCCGCCTTCGTAAATTAAGCAGATTCTGATACGCTAGGAGGGAGCTACTTAATTCAAAGTGTTTACTCTTTTCGAAACTAAAATTACTTTTTTACCAACATATTTAGCATAAAACCTTTTATAAATAAGTTTGATTGAATTTTTTGAACAAATAACTATTTTTTCGAGCAATCTTGCATTTCCA